>CM062819.1:32313832-32421332 GCA_031772625.1 Pinus tabuliformis | reverse complement strand
GGAGAAAGTTTGAAAAGTGTTTCCATGAGAAGTACCTAACTGAGAGGTATTATGATAGCAAGATTAAAGAATTTCATGAGAAAAAACTAGGACAACTTATTGCTGATGAGTACACTAATAGATTTTTGGAGATCTTGAGGTATTTACCATACATCAAAGACAAGATGGTGAAGATTCAAAGGTACCTCAATGGAGTTCCACAAACTTATTGGGATATAATTAAGTTCGATGAGCCAAGAACCCTGTAAGACACTATCTGAAAGCCCAAATATTGCTATGAGTAGTCTGAGCATGAGTTCGAGTTCCAAATTGATTGGAAAGCAAGACATAAGACCAACTTCAAAAGAAAAGGGGAAAATCCCTCAAGATATAAACAAGAGGGGAGAAGGAATCAATTCACCACTCCTGCCAAGGGTGGATTCTAGAAAAATTATACTACTACCAATAGAGGTCCATTTGCTAGAATAGTAAAGGAAGGAGTCATAGAGCCCAAGAGAGGACCACCCCAGTGCTAGAGATGTGGAGAGAATCATCTGCAAAGGGATTTTAATCATCCACAACAAGATAGCACAAGGTTGTATAATGTTCAGGAGGCAGTGACAATGAACAATGTGGCTTAGAAACTAACATGAATTTATGCTACATTGGATAGCTAGAAGATTAACTGTTAAGCTTCATTGATTGAGATGGAAGGTATGGTCATTAACCAATTAGTTTCAATTTTAATTGACTCGGGTTCTAATCTCAAGTATATTAGCCAAAATATCGTGGAGAAATGTGCTCTACAAAATAAAACCCATGAGAAATTGTGGTAAGTTTAGCTGGCCACAGGAACCAAAAGACCCATGACAAACATGGTGGAATCATGCCCAATGATGATAAGTGCCATGTCCACTAAAACTACCTTCAATATTTTACCGTTGGGTTTGTATGATGTTCTAATCGAGATGGATTGGCTAGTGGCCCATAAAACCAAAATAAACTATTACAACAAGTCTTTAGAATGCCTCAATGATGGAGGTGAGAAAGTTGTGCTTTAGGGAACAAGGAAGCTTTTTTTTGTCTCACCTATATCAAAATTATAGGTAAATATGTGTCGCCAAAAAGGGTGCACCCTGTATTTGGTCCAAGTGATCAGTGAGCTAGAGAGCGATGAGGTAGGAATGAAAGCTCACCTAGTCTTAAAGCAGTTCAATGATGTGTTTTGAAAGGAAATATGGAGATTGCCACCTAAGAGAGAAATCAAAATTTCCATCTAGTTTCTTCCTATATTAGTGCCAATATTAAAAGTCCCATATCATTTGAGGAGCTAAAATTATAGTTGAAATAAATATTGGACTAGTGATATAGCAACCTCAACATGTCAACCTAGGGAGCCCTAATATTGTTTGTAAAGAAAAAGGATGGTGCATTGTGACAATGCATTAACTGTTGACAACTAAATAAGGCAACAATGAAAAATAAGTACTTACTACCAATAGTTGATGACTTGTTTTATCAGTTGAGAGGGAATGTAGTGTTCTTGGAAATAGACCTAAGATATGGTTATCATCAAGTCTGAATTAAATACAAAGACATCAATAAAACAAATTTCAGGATAAGATATGGACACTACGAGTTTGTGTTGGTGTTACTTGGGCTTGCTAATGCCCCAAACACACTTATATGTCTGATGAACAATGTACTCAACTTGTATTTGGAAAAGTTTGTATTAGTCTTCGTGGATGACATCTTGGTTTAATCGAAACCTAGAGAAGAGCATGAAGAACATTTGAAAACAATATTGCAGTGGTAGAGAGAGCACAAGCTCTATTCCAAGCTCAACAAATGTGATTTATTTCAAGCACAATTTTAATACTTGGGACATGCCATCTTAAGAGAAGGAGTGACAATGGATCCTAAGAAGATTAAAGTCATCGTGGAATGACCCACTCCTATAAATATCATCGAAGTGAGATATTTCATGGGATTGGCTGGATATTTCTGTCAATTTATTCAGGATTTCTCAAATATTTGGCATTCAATCACAAACCTGCAAAGAAAAGGATTCAAATTTCAATTGACATCAAAGTACACAACTAGTTTTGAGCGGCTTAAGAAATTCCTCGCATGTGCACCCACCTTGCCAATAATAGACCCAAAAAAGATACTTATTGGTTTGCGTAGATTCTTGTAAGGAAGGACTAGGTGGAGTCTTGACATAGGAAGGACATGTGGTCTGTTGTGAGTCAAGAAAATTAAATGAGCATGAGAAGAATTATGTCAGTCATGACTTATAGATTGTAGCGATAGTGAACACATTGTAGATGTGGAGGCACTACTTGCTTGGGAGGAATTTTATATTGTTGTTAGACCATGGAGGGTTGAGGTACTTGTCTGACCAATCCAATCTAAACACTGGACAAACTTGATGGTTGGATTTGATCAACAAGTTTGACTTTGATATAAAGCACATTGAAGGCAAGGAAAACGAGGTAGTAGCTGCACTTAGTAGAATCCTGCAAGTGGCACACTTGAAGCCATGATCACTTTCTAATTTAATATCAAAGGAAAGATCAAGGAAGCATTGACATAAGACAATCACTTTCAACATGTGAAATATCATTTGCAGAGGGAGCTAGAAGGGCCATTGGGTAAGAACTACACACTCATAAATGATGAAATGTTAAAATTAAAGGATATGTGGTATATACCTTGTATGAGTGACTTAAAGAAGCTCATCTTCGATGCGCTTCACAAAATACCTTACTCAGGACATCCCGGTTATCAGAAAATGATAACAACCATTAAGAAAATATATTATTGGCCGAGTATGAAAAATGAATCCACTGAATATATTACCAAGTGTCAGGAATGTCAACAAGTTAAAGTGGAATGCATATACCCAACGAGATTGCAACAACCAATCCCCATTATTGAGTGGAAGTGGGAAGTCATTTTTATGGACTTCATCATAATATTTCCAAGGACACCCAAGCAACATGATGCCATTATGGTGGTGGTAGAAAAATTAAGGAAACTCACTTTATAGTTGTCAAGTCCACTCACAAGGCAGTTGACATAATTTAAATTTTCATGAAGTAAATATTTAGATTGCATTGCATAACCAAGAAGATCATTTTGAATCGTGATGCCAAGTTTACTTCCAATTTTTGGAAGGCATTATTCACTGGTTTTGGAACCCAAATAGGTTTTAACATGACATATCACCCTAAATTGATGGACAAATTGAAAGAGTGAATAGAGTTCTAAAAGACGTGCTTAGGATATGTGTCATGCATCAACCAAAGAGGTGGGAAGAATTCCTGCCACTGATTGAATTTTCCTACAACAATGGGTACCAAGAGTCTCTCAAGATGAGCACTTTTGAGGCTTTATACAACAAAAATTTTAACACTCCTATTAGTTAGGATGACTAGTGAATATGGTGGTCCTTGGGCCAAACATATTAAAAGAGATGGAGTAGGAAATACTCCATATTAGGCAGAAATTGAAGGAAGCCTAGGTAGAAAAAGAGTTATGCAGATTAGTAGAGAATGCACAAGGAATTTATAGTGGGATAGGATGTGTATATCCATATCATACCAAAGAAGAACTCATTGATAGTGGTATATTGTGCTTAGTTGGCACCCATATTTTGTGGACCCTTCAAGATTTTGGAAGGAGTGGGGCCAATGGCTTATAGATTGGCCTAACCACCCATAGTAAATGTGTAATAGTTCCACCTTTCTACCCCTTGTTTTGATATATGTGGTCATAATTATAAAGGCCAATGTGGCAAACACATTTGTGCTAGACAAATCTTATAAACAATTCAAGTGCTAAATTGCTTCTTCAAAATAATGAAAATATGAAATGTTGGCCTAAAGGTAGGAACATACAGATCCAAGTATGAGGGAGAGTGGAGAAGTGGTATATGGTGGAATAATAGATCAAACCACCCCCCAAAAAATAAAAAAACATGATTGAGTAGGGGGAAAGTGCTCACATTTTCTTGATTCCACAATGTGAAGGAAGGCGAAGTATCACATGATACGAAGGGACTCAAGGAAAAATCAAGAGGGAGAGAAAAAAAAAGGGAGAAAAAAGAGAGAGGGGACAATAGAGAAAGAATTCCAAACACTGTACTAGAGCACAAGAGAAATTATGGAGTAGCATTTGAGTTGGGTGCTCTAATATTGGGGTATTTTTTCCTTGTATTGATGTGTGGAGGGCGCTAGGCTATGTGTCCAAGCATAAATACTTAATGGGAGGCTTGGAGGAGTACTAAACGATGAGTGCTTGCTGAGTAAGTTGATAAAACACTAAGTCCTTGTTGAATAAGCTAATAAACTAGTTAGTTCTTTTTGAAAGGGTTGATAAACTACTTGACAGGGTGAGATGAGCCATTATGGTGCTTTCCGTGAGGTTTACAAGCAACCTGGACATTGGACTACATGATTTGTAGTGATTTCCTTGAAAATATAGATGATAAACCACCTTGATATTGGATTCAGACTCTTGGAACTCAACAATACCCAATTCGGGCCATGGGTGAATTCCCTAAGCAAGCATCCCCTCAGACTTTGGATCCGGCTCAAACGCAGTCAGTTGCAAGAAATTTGTAGTGTAATTGACCTACGGTTTGGTGGGGAGTTGAAATCCCTCCTTCAGTTTCCAACCATATTCAAGCAAATAGATAAGTGTAAATTACTTATGCATACGATCTTATGGATTGTGTTGAACCCTATATGTTTCAATGGTGAAATATCTTGTGTGCTTGCAAATATAAATGAATGCCAAAGTTTTGAGGCTTGTTATTATGTTCATAATTAGAACAACATCATGTGTGCTCATGAATTATTAAGTATACCTAGAATAAGTTATTCATTATTATGTGAATGAAGCATGGGAATGTGTATGTTTACATTCAATTAATTGATCTCCAAATTCATGGGTATACCTAGCTTAACCAGTCTCTACGTTGGTTATCTGGTCAAAGTGAGAACATGGGTATCAAGCCCTTGGGAACATAAGACACGATGAGGCCTTAGGAGGCTGGGAACGGAGAGGTTCTCTATCTACGTTGAAAACCATACTAAGGTCATCTATGCTCATACATGCCTAGACTTTCAGGTCCAATAGGTAGCAAGAAACCATAACTTGCTTTCTATACCATTGGGTCCAACGTCAAGCAGGCGTTGGTGGAACCACATCCTGGAGGAACCATTGTCAGCCAATTTAATTGTAGTAGAATTCCATTACATTTAATTTATCAATCTGAGTTTGTAAATTAAGAAGTTTACAACGAAATATATTCAAGGAATTAGCTTCTAATTCTATCGAAAGCAGACTTACATGAAAGGAAATTCTATACTATGTAAGCAAGTAAATTGCATGAAAGGAAATTATATTATATGAAAGTAAGTAAATTTACATGAAAGGAAATATTAATGTATGAAAGCGATAGAAATCTAATCTATGAAGGCAATAGAGATTTTAATCTAGGAAAGAAATGAAAATCTAATATAGGAAAGCAATGGAAATCTAATCCAGGAAAGCAATAGAAAATTGTAATCTAGTAAAGCAATGAAATTCTAATCTAGGAAAGTGATAGAAATTAATCTAGGAAAGCAATGGAAATATAATCTAGAAAAGTGATAGATATGTAATTAATGAAAGCGATTGAAATATAATATATGAAAGCGATAGAAATCTAATATATGAAAGCGATTGAAATCTACAACTATAAACAAAGAAAGGAAAAAGTGTACATGCTTGGGAAAGGGGGCCCTCCAATACTCAACAAAAACATTAGAAGTTGAAAATTAGAAAAACAACATATATTAAGTGAAATAAGCTTGGAGAAAGCTCCAAATGATTAAAGTCTAGCTACAAAGGTATTTCTTTAAGTATTATGGTTACAAATTCTAAATTACTTCTCCCTTCCTCCCTTGAAAAGGAGAAAGAACTCTTATTTATACATGAGTTGCTTGAGAAGAGGATAAGAAACTAATAAATTTAGACCCACTTTTCACTCAAATAGGCACAACCAATTTGCTAAAATTAGGAGATCATTATCTCTACAAATCCTCTCATAAATATCTATTATCATTGATAGGATATATTATCAAAGCTTCAATGGTTCTTCTCCATTGAATCTGCTAAAATAATTATCTTCAAATCTTCTTGAAACCTGTTAAAGTCGGTCTGGTCAGTTCTCCGTCAGAGATCAAAACTCTTTATGCATTTAATTTTTAGGTGTCCCGCTCCATTCACTCAACTGCATTCCGCTAGGGGCATGCCCTGATCTGACGGAGAAAGCCAATATAGTAATTTCCCCTCATGTCTGGCTCCTGCTGGCTTATGTCTTTGTGTCTAATCAAAAAGTCTATGACAATCAAGTTCTGGTCCTTCAACGGACAAAAGTCATTTTTGGTCATTAGGTCTAGGGATTGATCAATTTGATCTTTTAATATGTCCAGTAAAGCCATGCAGGCCAGAGGGATGCTCTTGCAAAGTAATGATCCACAGAGTTTCACCATCATATTGATATACTTCGACTATTCTTCAAAACTCTGTTTTGAAGAAAAGTCAAATAGTGTCATTTGTGACAAAATTTTCAAAAAGAGTCGACAGTTGATTTCTTCAGGTGCAATCATGGTTTCCGTGACCAGATGCTCTGTCATGCAATCCCTGCAAAAAGTGTCGAAAATTTCATCGTTTGAGCCCAAAATTCAGAGAAAAGGTGAAAATCAGGGTTATATTAAAGTTAGTGAAAAAAGTGCCAAACATGACATTAGAAGGGTGGGTTTTTTGAAAAATTAAATTTAAAACATGACATCCAATCCTATATACATAAGTTTCCATCATAAATCCAAGTCATTGTGCAATCAAAGAGCTTATAGAAGCATTGCAAGGTCGTGGAGTGTGAAATCGCGCGATTTGGAGCAGTTGGAGGAAGATTCAGGGTGCGCGGCACACATAGGCAGGGGCGCGGTACACACACAAGGCGCGACGCACATAGAGCCCGCCCGCAGTGTTAATTTCTACCCAGCACAGTGCACACACAGCGCGCAGTGCACTGGGTTTTGCACGCGGCACATAAAGACAAAGCGCGCAGAACTTGCCAAAACTCCCTAAAATCTTTGGTGAAGCCCCTCTAATTGCAAGGTAGGCTCTCAAACTCACCGTTGAGGGCCCCGAAATCGGGTCAACAACAAGGGGGATACCCACCCGGTCGGGAACCTGGTTGGCGGCTCCGTGCCCGTTTGGTGTAGCGGGTCCGACTGGGGGTAATGGGACCAGCTTCCCAATGTGAGGGGTGTGTGTGTGTGTAGAGTTTGATGGTATTGATCTAGGGGTATTTTAAGCTAATTTAATTCTAACTTCTAAACTAACTCTATGCTATTGTAATCTAATGAAAAACAATACATCTAATCTACGCTAACCCGGGGTATTTTTCTTCTATTATGCGATCTAAAAAGATTTCGAACAATAGCTGGTAATAAAGATCATTCAGCTATCATAAGAATAGAAATCCATTAAGATAAACCATTCTGCATAAAAAGTTAGGCAAAACAGTTGTGAACATCATATCGCATAATTAGTTATTCATATGTCAAGCACAAATAAATGACTCCACTGTACAGAAGTTCCAAATGGTAATACACACATTCATACATTAACATATAAAGAACTCAGCTGCATATCACTTTAGGAATATAAGCATAAATTAGTCAAGAGATAAAAGTACCATTTATGACTGATTTCACTAATAAACTTCAAGCAACAACGATTTATTTCTACTTGTTCTAATATCTGCTAAGAGTACAGAAGTGCAACATCAGTAACAGACATTAAAATGCAAACATAAATAAATCTCGATCCGTCCATTCATCAAAAACCCCCTCCGAGGGTGCAAAAGTGCATGTTCTGAGGACAAGTTTTTTGACAGATTTCCGGACCCTTCTCCAAATGACATGAGAAGGGTTAAATACTACTAACTAATTAATCTTAATTACACAAATTTAGGGAACGGCTTCAAATGACCGCCCTTTTACTGAAAGCAAATTTATTTCTAAAAATCAAATCTAATTTCTAACCGTTTCTGTATCTGCTCCTTAGTGCTGTAAGCAATGCGTTGTTCACCGTGAAAGAGTCGGATGGTTGTCCTTTCCTTTTGTTCGAGCTTGATAATTATAAACAACAAGAGCTGGCACCTCTTTCTGACAGACTAGAAGATATTTTCGAAAACCTTTCTCTAGCTGGGTGTATTCGCTGTGCGTACACTTAGTACAACCCAGGTTCCTTTCGAACTGATTTTGTTGTTGCTATTTCGGTTTCCGGTCGTGCGAATGACTCAATGAGTTAGGAGTCGCGCTGTATGGACAACCCCCTGTATCGAGAATTGCTTCCGTTCTTTGTTCCAGGCTTTTCTGGAGCGTCCTCCTTCTTTTGCGTTTCTCTTTTTGCTTTACCCAGTCTGAGCTTCAAGATCTTTTGCAAACACGCTGCTTTTGTGTGCCTTTGACTCTGAGTCTTAGATAGTCTATTTTCATCAGCGCCTGTTGGGTGATACTCTGGAATCCGCGGTCCTGCTGCATGCGGCATCCATTTGCGGAGGCATCTTCGCTCTGTTACCCCATTGGCGCTTTCCTCTTTTCCTTAGATGTTTCCTGCATATAGATTTATATCAGTTACATGTCTTGCAATTTACGCAAAGAAGAAGAGAAATGACGAAAAGATTGACATGAAAGCATTAAGTTCTAATGAATGCGTAATTCTGACACTCATCATGATTTGACTCTTCGAAAAACGCGATACAATCATTCTTGGATACTGAAGCATGCGATCATTAATTTCCCTTAAGGTGCGCGCTCAATTTTGGGTTTACCGTTTATGTCGGAGAATTCTTGCGATGAGTCCTTTCTGCGATTGGAATCGCAGTATCGAGGACTGCGACGTCATTAAGTGTTATCGCAAATTGCCAATATCGCAGATCGCAGTTTTGTATGATCGCAGATCGCAGATCGCAAGATCGCAAGATCGCAAGATTTTCGCTTTATCACTCTGTGCTGCTTATGCGACATTGCGACGTGCGACGTCGCATATTGGCCGTTGGCGGTTCCTTAGGTTTTCCCTTTTTGAGCGCTTTTAATGCACGCGATGCGATGGGTTCTCGCGTCTCTCTTTTTCAGTGTATTTATGCGCTTTGGGAAAACGCTTCTCTCTACCTTTGCGACGCGATATAGCTCTTAGGGAGTTAATACAAAAGATTTTTTAAACAAAATATTTTTTTGGATTTTTGGTTAAGGGTCCCCCTTTGATTGATGTTATTACTAATATCAAACAAAGAGGGGGGTTGTTGGTGACCACAACAATGGCGATTCACTGTGAAGAACCAGTTATCTCTGCTTTTCTATTGACCGTTCACTTCTGAAACAACAAAATTTTTATATGTCTAAATTTTGTTATGGACAGATAGAGTAGATTACCCCTCACCTCGTCAACGATACTTTGTCTCAACCTTTTTTTTTATATCCCAATTGCTTGCTTCCTCAGGCTTTTTCTTGCATTCGCACCAGACATTACTTGGTCTTGATTAAAGATAAAATAAGGTCTTCTCTGCGTACTAGCTTAAAAGTATGCTCATTTGTCGTAGGTAGAGCCTCTGCTGCCCGCAAGCGTCCATAGCCTCGAAAGGGTTACCATGTTATCCAGCAATGATCCTTTTTCCTGCTTGAGGTTACTCGCAACATTCCAGAGAAAAATCCTTTTTTGACACACTTTTCCTTTTTTAATTCTCTAAAGAACAATGTCTTGGTTTGGTGGCCAAATTATGACACAGTCATTCACTTGATTTACACTTTTGCTGAACAAGCCGGCTCGTGATGAGACCTCTTGTCTTTTGATTGCAACAATCTTAAGTCGTTGCCCTGTTTTGATAGACAGTATTGGCAAAGTCAGCAAGTTATAATATCTGTGATCATGATAAGCCGGCTCGTGATGAGACCTCTTATTCTTTGAGATATGGTGTTTTCCTTGGATTGTTTCTCTAAATGCTGCAATTTCCTTTTAGCAGGGAGGAAGTCATTGTTTTTCCTTAAGAAAGATCTGGACGAAAATAATAGAGTTTTTGAAAACAACAGTTTTGCAGAGAATACTTATTTTATTATTGATGATACCTTTCATTGTGCTGATACAAAACAATTCTTTACCAAAGGTTGCTTTCGTCAAAGTTTTTTGAGGTTGAAACTAATATCGTAATCAGGGTGAAGTTAACTCTATTTGTCAATAATAAAATTCAGACTTTCAAAAATTTTGCTCTTTATACAAGCGAAATCAAAATCTGATAGAGAATTGGCGTGCTCTTTCATGAATCCTTTTAAATGATAATTTACAACTGGTTTTATTCATAAAAAGAGAAAAACAAAACAAAATAAAAACTAAAAATTAAATCTATCCTACAAAAATTAGAAGATTTCTCTTCTATGGAAAATACATTTTGAGAATTTGTCCATTCACAGGCAGAGAATCTCTCCTGCCTGTTAAATCCTGCAACACAAAAGTCGATGGGCCTATGACCTCTACAATCTGAAAAGGACCAAGCCACAGCTTCTGGAATTTCGTATGTTTGCCCTTTTCTTCATGAGCCTTATCCCATTTTAAAACTAAATCTCCCATCTGAAAGTTTTTTCTGGTCATTATGTTTGAGTCAAAAGAGGATTTTATTAGCGCTTGGTGATGGGCATGGGTTTTCCTAGCTTGTTCTCGTCGTTCCTCTAGTCTAGTTATTTCCATTTGTCTTAATTGTAAGGAAGAAGTAGGTACTTCATCGATGTATTGAACTAAGGACAAAGAGGGGATGACTAAGTGAGTAGGAAGAACCACTTCTCTCCCATAAACTAAATTAAAGGGAGAAGTGCTGATAGAAGCTTTCTTTGTAATTCTATCTGCCCATAAGGCATTTACCAGCGCTTTGTGCCAATTATTTTGGTTTTGGTCGACTGTCTTTTTAATAATCCTGATTAGGTTCTTGTTTGTTGATTCGGCCAACCCGTTACCTTGCGTATAGTAGTTGGCAGAATACTTTAGTTTGAACCCTCTTTTGAGCGCAAACTCAGTCATTGCATTTCCAGAAAAATATGATGCATTATCAAACATTAAGGCCATTGGCAATCCAAACCTAGTGATGATAAACTGATCTATGAATTCAATAATGTTTTCAGAATTAGCTGTCTTGAGAGGAACTGCTTCTACCCATTTGGTAAAATAGTCAGTTGCCGTGAGGATATACCTATGCTGTTTAGAAGAGTGAGGAACGATCTCACCTATTATGTCCAGGCCCCATTGACTGAACGGTTGCTCAATGTTAACCGACTGCAGTGGCATGGATGACTTCTTTTGTTTCCCCGCAGCAGTCTGGCAGACTTGGCATTTCCTTACGTAATTGTATGAGTCTTTGAACAGCGTGGGCCAGTAATATCCTGCACGCAAGATTTTATGGGCGGTGGCTTCTCCAGCATAGTGTCCACCTGCTGGTCCATCGTGAAGTTCCTGCAAAACCTTTTCGGCTTCAGTTTTCTCAAGACATCTAAGAAGCACAGAATCGTAATTTCTTTTAAACAGAACATCATTTATGAGCTGGTATTGTTTAGCTTTCAACCTCAGGGCTCTCTTCTTGGTGTGATCTAGGTGAAATGGAGGATACCCGTTCTTAAGAAAATAAATGGTGTCAGCATATAATGATTCTGCGTCGTTTAGGCTTACCTCATACGTGTGTACCTCTTCAGACGAGTTCTCAAGAATTTGCGATGCTCCAGCTAACATCTTGCAGAAGACTTGATCTCTCACGATGTGTGCTGGCTTGATCTCAAGATCGTACTCTTGTAAGGTGGTGATCCAATTCGCTCTCTTTTCGCCCACGTCCTTCTGTATCAGGAGGTTTCTTACCGCTGGGAACGGTACTATGACTTTGGTATGGGCTTTTAGCAAGAAAGGTCTGAAATATTTGATCGCTTTGAAAACGGCATATGCCTGTTTCTCTACGTCTGAGTAATTAAGTTCAGCACCTTGTAAGTTTGAGCTAAAGAATGCGATTGGAGCTTCTGCCTTTTCTTGATTCGCTTGAGTTAAAATCGCAGCATAAGATTTCTCTGAGGCAAACGTGTATAAGATAAAAGGTTCTGAAAAATTTGGGGTTGCTAGAGATGGAGCATTGATGATGGCTTGTTTGATTAAGTTGAATGCTTCATGCTCGTCTAGACCCCATTTAAAGTTTGAATTCTTTTTTATCATTTTTTGTAAAGGAGAAATAATACGTGAAAAATCCGGGACAAATCTTTTGACAAAATTGATCTGTCCAAGGAAGGATTGCATGGTCTTTTTGTTATGGGGCATGGATATCTCGGAAATTTCTTTGATTCTGTCAGGTTCAATGTGAATACCAGATTTTGACACTATGAATCCTAGCAATTTCCCTTCGCTTAATGCAAAGAAAGATTTCTTTGGGTTGAGCGAAATCCCATACCTCAAACATCTTTGAAATATTTGCTTCAAATCTTTGGGGTGGTCGCTTCGATTCTTGGAGTACACTGTTATATCGTCCAGGTAAATCACTACCGATTTATTGACTAACCCTTTAAACGTGATGTCCATGGCTCTCTGAAAGGTAGCTCCGGCATTGATCAGACCAAATGGTATCTTCTGATATGCATAAGTGCCCCATTTGGTTCGGAACGTGGTCTTTAACTGATCATCGGGATGCACCAGTACTTGATTGTATCCTGAAAATCCATCCAGGAAAGACATTAATTCTGAACCTGCTACTGCATGTAATATTTGTTCCATAGGTGGGAGGGGAAAGTTATCTTTCTGACAGGCTTTGTTGAGATTTCGGAAATCGATACAGATTCTAATGTCTCCGTTTTTCTTCCTAACGGGTACCATATTAGATACCCATTTGGAATGCCTGACGGGGAAAATTATTTTGGCTCTCAACAACTTATTAAGCTCAGTTTTTATCTGATTTTCTAAGTTAGGGTGTATTTTTCTGAGCTTCTGTTGGACAGGTTTTTCGTTGTCAATCATAGGGATAGTGTGCTGAATGATAGAAGTGTTGTAAGTCTTCAGCTCATCGTAATTCCAGGCAAAAACGTTTTTGTAATGTCTCAGAAGACGGATATATGCTGATTTCTCTTCAGGGGCTAGGCCGTGGCCTAGGTTAACGTTTTGCGGCTTCTGATCGGTCCCTAGGTTTACTAATTCATAGTTCAGGGTAGAACTGTAAAGTTTAGCATTGGCGGACCTTTTAAACCGACTTTTCAAATCATATAAATCTTCTAACTTGACCACTGATTTCGGTATAGCATTGTCAGTGCTACTTTGTTGTATTTGGTGATCATGACAGTCTTCGTCGATTATCTGGTTTGAGTAGGATCCTTCAGAAGTAAGGAAATTTACGATGTCAGGATCATCGTTGAATACTCTCCAATTGGTGATGTTGTCAGGGATGGATGGTCTAAAGATT
Organism: Pinus tabuliformis; assembly: GCA_031772625.1. NCBI lineage: Eukaryota > Viridiplantae > Streptophyta > Pinopsida > Pinales > Pinaceae > Pinus > Pinus tabuliformis. The sequence goes on along the minus strand of CM062819.1, from coordinate 32,407,822 downwards.
AATTCTATTGAAAACCTATCAGGACTAAAATCTTCGGAAGGAATAAGTCTAGAGGCTACGTTAGCTAACAGGTCTGCGCTTGCGTTTTGAATTCTTGGAATTGACGAGATGTTGAATGCTATGAAATGTGCAGTGAGATCTTGAACTAACGATTGATAGTGCTTTAAATGACTTGACAGGCAATGTATGGTGTTACGTACCTGTTTAACGACGATCTCAGAATCTCCTAAGACTTGAAGATACTTAACGTTCAATCCGATTGCTTTGTATAGGCCTTGAACCAAGGCTTCGTACTCCGCTGTGTTGTTCGTGCAATCGAACTCAAGTCTGCATGTGAGCATAATCTTGTTCCCGTCCGGGTTAATCAGAACGCATCCTGCTCCTGCTCCCTCATTGGATTTAGACCCGTCAAAATATAATTTCCAAAATAAAGATGTATTTACAGAATTATCCAAAAAACTAAAACATTTTGAGTCATCAGTTTGGGAGAAATTTTCAACTTGGGATAAAACTGAATTCTCTAAGTAAGGTGAAATATGAGCATTGAAATTGCCGAGGAAAGAATCTACTCCGTAATTGCCTACAATGCTGCTATTGTATGTTATGGCTTCATTTTCTCCTTCCAGTTCTGTCACTATGTATTTTTGGTGCAACTATCGTTCAACCTTTATCTGATTTGGTTTACCATTGTGTGGTAACCACATGTGCGACCAGTCGGTTGAGAAATATCCGTGGAGTTTCTCCGACCAATCCTTGCTAAGAATCAAACCATAGAACTCAGGGATATCAGCTACTAGAATGTCGATAACCTGACACACTTTTGGGTTAGACGACAATCTTATGGTCACCTGATTAAGTTCACCAATCACTTCGACTTGGGATCGATCAAGTTGAACTATACGTACGGCGGATTTTTGAGGTTGCACATTCAATTTGGCACATATTGACCTGGGTAAAATATTCGTTGAAGCACCAGAATCGACCAAGCAATTGTGCATGTTTTTATTGAAGATTTCATATGTGAGAAGAAAAGGAGGAGTATGGGATCTTGATCTTCCTCCAATCAAGGCGATGTCATTTGGATCAATCTTATTGATCGCGTTGGTTGGAGGCCTTCCCAGATTGTGGGAAGCTACAGCTGTAGGTAAAGATGTAGTAGGCACAAGATGTAATTCTTTCATCATTATTTTCTGCTGGTGTTTCAATTTACTCAATTCATAAAGAGTGATGTTAGCCCTAGTCCTCTTCATGTCATCACTGATGTTATACTCCATCTCATCCGACACTATCAGTGTTCTTGATGGAGGTGCTTGATCAGATTGGACTGGGCTAAACTGGGTCGCTTTAGCAGTTGTCTTTTTTGTTGCGACCTTATCTTTTGTTGCAGGGCTTGCGCCCTTTTGTTTTGGGGTAGTTTGGGGAGAATCAAGTTGATTTTTGCTTCTTGTGTTAACCGGAAATGATTCTTGATCCTCTTCTTGTGGGAGGATGAAATCCCACATTCCTTGTAGTTCCACCACTTCTTCATCGTCGGTCTGTGCTTCGATGGTATTCTATTCTTCTTCTTCTTCAGATTCAACGTTTGAGACAGCGTTGGGTGGCTTCGTCTCCATGGGAGGGTTTCTTTTAAAAGTCCTGAAAGGCTTTCTTGAAGACGTTTCTGCTACTTGTTTTCTTATATCAATCATCTCATTGGACATGGCCTTTAATACTTTTTGTAATCCTTCCATGTCGAAAGGATCTTTCGTTTGCTTCTTCTTGGTGTCTTCTTTGAAAGAGATCTTCTTAGATTTACGTTCTTCAATTGCAGATCTCTTTTCAAGGGCTACTACGCGTTTTTTAACTGCTAACGCCTCTGTTAAGTTTTCAAGTAAGGTTGTCTTGCTTGCCCTATCTACGAAGATAGCCAAGTTAGATGGTAAGGCCGTGATGTACCATTCACATCTTACTTCCTCGCTGGGTTGTGAAGCAGCGGGGATTTTGTTGAGGATCTTATTGAACCATAAGTTAAAATCTTTAATGGGTTCTCTAGCCTCAGCCTTAAGATTAGATAGGTCATTGATCAATGTCGCCGTGGATCTGTCATCACCAAACTTGGTGAGGATCTGACTTTGAAAAATGTCCCAGCTTGTGATGGATCCGGAAGGTAACGAAAAGTACCACGACCCGGCTGTTCCTTGCATTGTATAGGGTAAAAGCCGGACAACAGCGTCTTCGTTAGTAACTCTGTTGAGATTAACAGAAAGCATGAAATTATTTATATGTTCTTCGGCTAGCATGCCTGCTTCTGGATTGAATTTAGGCAGCCATTTCTCAGGATGGGCCGGTATAGGGCTCAGGGGTGGAGGCATTAAAACCGCCCCAGGGTTGTTCCATGGAGACTGGGCCATCGTTGAGCTGCTAGTCAATGGAAGTGCAGAAAATGATCTCTGATGCTGAGAAGATGGAGATATTATGATCTTCGATGATCGTGGAGGAAGGGTTGCGGAAGATGGATGAGTGATCTGGGGTGAAGATGTGGGTGGCTGACTTCGCGGTGAGGGAGTTGAAATGGACGAGGTAGATGAAAGAGTCTCTCTGTCAGACTCTGGAAGTGCTTTCCTTGCTCTTTTCCTAGTGGGGAGAGGGATTTCAGTTGGCTGGATGCCAAACTTTTCACTCTTCAATTTGGTCAGGGGATGAGCAGGATTGTACTGCGAAGTCACGCTGCCTTTAGATTTATCAGACCTCTGAGTAAAAATAGAGAATCCCTGGAGTTTACGAATCAGAGTTTGAAGTTCAGGGGGATCAATGATAAGTTGGTCTGATATATTAGGGTGTGTGGCAGCGGTGGATGCCCGAGTGACTTCTAGCTCCGAGTTTAATCGTACCGGAGAAGTCGGGGGAGTTGGTGAGGGTGATTTTCTCTCAGAATGGTATTTGGATTTTGATTTATGTGCCATTCATAGCTCGTGCCCTCCTTCTAGCGCCAAATATGTTGAGGGCCCCGAAATCGGGTCAACAACAAGGGGGATACCCACCCGGTCGGGAACCTGGTTGGCGGCTCCGTGCCCGTTTGGTGTAGCGGGTCTGACTGGGGGTAATGGGACCAGCTTCCCAATGTGAGGGGTGTGTGTGTGTGTAGAGTTTGATGGTATTGATCTAGGGGAATTTTAAGCTAATTTAATTCTAACTTCTAAACTAACTCTATGCTATTGTAATCTAATGAAAAACAATACATCTAATCTATGCTAACCCGGGGTATTTTTCTTCTATTATGCGATCTAAAAAGATTTCGAACAATAGCTGGTAATAAAGATCATTCAGCTATCATAAGAATAGAAATCCATTAAGATAAACCATTCTGCATAAAAATTTAGGCAAAACAGTTGTGAACAGCATATCGCATAATTAGTTATTCATATGTCAAGCACAAATAAATGACTCCACTGTACAGAAGTGCCAAATGGTAATACACACATTCATACATTAACATATAAAGAACTCAGCTGCATATCACTTTAGGAATATAAGCAGAAATTAGTCAAGAGATAAAAGTACCATTTATGACTGATTTCACTAATAAACTTCAAGCAACAACGATTTATTTCTACTTGTTCTAATATCTACTAAGAGTACAGAAGTGCAACATCAGTAACAGACATTAAAATGCAAACATAAATAAATCTCGATCCATCCATTCATCAAAAACCCCCTCCGAGGGTGCAAAAGTGCATGTTCTGAGGACAAGTTTTTTGACAGATTTCCGGACCCTTCTCCAAATGCCATGAGAAGGGTTAAATACTACTAACTAATTAATCTTAATTACACAAATTTAGGGAACGACTTCAAATGACCGCCCTTTTACTAAAAGCAAATTTATTTCTAAAAATCAAATCTAATTTCTAACCGTTTCTGTATCTGCTCCTTAGTGCTGTAAGCAATGCGCTGTTCGCCGTGAAAGAGTCGGCTGGTTGTCCTTTCCTTTTGTTCGAGCTTGATAATTAGAAACAACAAGAGCTGGCACCTCTTTCTGACAGACTAGAAGATATTTTCGAAAACCTTTCTCTAGCTGGGTGTATTCGCTGTGCGTACACTTAGTACAACCCAGGTTCCTTTCGAACTGATTTTGCTGTTGCTATTTCGGTTTCCGATCGTGCGAATTACTCAATGAGTTAGGAGTCGCGCTGTATGGACAACCCCCTGTATCGAGAATTGCTTCCGTTCTTTGTTCCAGGATTTTCTGGAGCGTCCTCCTTCTTTTGCGTTTCTCTTTTTGCTTTACCCAGTCTGAGCTTCAAGATCTTTTGCAAACACGCTGCTTTTGTGTGCCTTTGACTCTGAGTCTTAGATAGTCTATTTTCATTAGCGCCTGTTGGGTGATACTCTGGAATCCGCGGTCCTGCTGCATGCGACATCCATTTGCGGAGGCATCTTCTCTCTGATACCCCATTGGCGCTTTCCTCTTTTCCTTAGATGTTTCCTGCATATAGATTTATATCAGTTACATGTCTTGCAGTTTACGCAAAGAAGAAGAGAAATGACGAAAATATTGACATGAAAGCATTAAGTTCTAATGAATGCGTAATTCTGACACTCATCATGATTTGACTCTTCGAAAAACGCGATACAATCATTCTTGGATACTGAAGCATGCGATCATTAATTTCCCTTAAGGTGCGCGCTCAATTTTGGGTTTACCGTTTATGTCGGAGAATTCTTGCGATGAGTCCTTTCTGCGATTGGAATCGCAGTATCGAGGACTGCGACGTCATTAAGTGTTATCGCAAATTGCCAATATCGCAGATCACAGTTTTGTATGATCGCAGATCGCAAGATCGCAAGATTTTCGCTTTATCACTCTGTGCTGCTTATGCGACATTGCGACGTGCGACGTCACATATCGGTCGTCGGCGATTCCTTAGGTTTTCCCTTTTTGAGCGCTTTTAATGCACGCGATGCGATGGGTTCTCGTGTCGCTCTTTTTCAGTGTATATATTCTCTTTGGGAAAACGCTTCTCTCTACCTTTGCGACGCGATATAGCTCTTAGGGAGTTAATACAAAATATTTTTTAAACAAAATATTTTTTTGGATTTTTGGTTAAGGGTCCCCCTTTGCTTGATGTTATTACTAATATCAAACAAAGAGGGGGGTTGTTGGTGACCACAACACTCACTTGTTCATCAAATTGGATAAAGATATGGTGGTTTTTATGCCCATGGTTGAAATGAAACAAAACTCTTAAAACAACCATAAAAAAGACACCAAGAAACCATCTTGCTAGGGTTGTGTAACAGTGTTATTGCTGCCAAGGCTTATTTTTCCTACCCTACCCCTGTTCCTTATTCCCCTATGCCATTTTTCCTACTATCACTACCTTAACACTACCAAACTCATAACCCCTTATCCCTCCTTCTATAACTCAATACAAACCCTAAAACCCTACCTTACCAAAAAACCCAAACCCTACCCTATCAAAATACCCAAACCCCCTACATGTCCCTAAACAAAATTCTCCCTATAACCCCTGTTCCCATTATGTTATTCCCCTCCTAATATTCCCTTGTTTCATTGTCCCCTTGGTGGCAGATTATCAAAATAACCTAGCTTTCACCATCATCAAAAGGGCAGCCTAAATTCAGTTTATAAACAATAGCCATGGCATCCGAGGTTTCATCAGAGTATGAGGTGGAGAGCCACAGTGATACAACATCAGGAGAACAGGCCCCTAGGAGACATCACAGGAGTGGCAAACATGTTAGAGATGAGCCAAACACCCTCACTGAGTTGCAGGCATGCCCTCTTGCTATGTCATGTTTCCAACACCTAGCATGTTTTGAATTTTGTCGAAGGGTGGAAAATGTCAGAGTTCATCATGAGTTGGCCCATATTTTTGCGCTTCACCTACATGGAGGTCAGTCTATCTTGGCTAGGGTCACTTTCACATTGACACCCGAAACCATATGAGTGGAAACAGGCATACCAAATGTTGGAGAACAGTGGCATAAGAAGAAGAAGGTGGAGAGGCATCATTATGAGCCTTAAATTAAGGCCAGTTGTTTGAGTCAGCTCACGAGAGTTTTCCCATTCATATTTTTGAGAGATGAGTATGCTCTGCTCATGAAATTGATCATGAAGTACTTCAGTTGTGAGGGGAGGTTTTCTCGCCTTTATGCCTATCACATTAGGTTTCTCATGCACTTTACCAGGGTGTGGATGATGAACCTCCCATTTTTCATTTGCGGGAACATAGAGAGGATGAAAAATTTCATGCAGCATAAGACCCCTCAGCAGCAGCTCAATAGTGTTTATCACTTTGCTCTCATCCGTATTTTGGTGGATCATCAGTTGGGATTGCAGGGTAATGCTTGGGAGGACTTCATCTCCCGTGACTTCTTCAGCGCTCCACAGGTAGTATCAGAGGCAGAGCATGAGATAGGTGGTCCATCGCATCAGTATGAGTGCCATGAGACTTCTAATATGCAAGTATTCATCACCTATCAGAGAGGCAATAGACATTTGTTTGCAGCGGCAAAGCGAGTGTTATCTCCACCTGGGGTGGAAGGGGCCTCGCTTTTGACATCAGCATCACAGGAGCAGGGCAAGGGTAAGGAGCCAGTGCAGGAGGAAGGGCCATTAGGTGAACGAGAGACCGAATTCGTTATCCTTCATGATGATGAGACATATATAGAGCCAACAAATGCAGAGCTCAAAGAGATCATCCAGGAGCAGAAATCAGAGATTGAGGCCTTATCCCTTGACTTGGAGAGGGCCAAGTGGAACATGAAGTACCTGGAGCAGTGAAACAAATAGATAGAGGATCAGCGGGTGATTATGGAGCTGCAAAACATTCGTGAGCATCGCCAAGCTGCTCCAAGGAGAAGAGTTGAGCTCACATCATTGGAGCAAGAAATCAATGAGGATTAGGAGGCCCATCTCGAGAGCGTGAACATGCACTTGGAGAGGTTGCTGGACAAGGCCGATTGGCACATTGCCTTGCTGAGACACATGGCTTATCATTACAGGACACGAAATATGAGTGCAAGGGCCCGGATAAAGAGCTTGAAGGCAAAATTGAGGAAAGCAACAAGAAAAGCAAAAGAGGCAAAAGAGCAAGATATGATTCAAATTTTGGCTGAGGCTTCCTTGGCCCATCATAACACCCCATAGAGAACATCCAGCCCAAATTTCAAGAAATTTGGGGAATTTTTGGTCACATGACAAATTTTTGGGCAAAACACAGGGTTTTTCTCGCGGCGCTAAAAATCTAGAGCTCCAAATGAGGAATGGTTTGCATTTTTGGATTTATCATGGAAAATCACGACTACTGGTGCCCAGACAAGAAATTTTGGCAAGATCTGAGTCTCCAGGAGGTCAAAAACACCCAAAAAATGGCCTCTTTGCCCCTTTTTTGACACACAGGAAGCAGTCTTGGGAGAATGGAGATTTGGAGGGGCAAATGAGAACCAAATTCAAAAATTCTAGTGGGGTTAGAAAGTAGACAGGATAGGCTTTCGAACAAGTCCACTTGGGCACATTTTTGACACCTTCAGGTTCCCCAAAACAGGCCCCAAAGTAGCGCAGCGCACAGAGAAAATGGCGCAGCGCACAGAGGAAAAATTGCCCAATTTTCTTCCGTTTCGCGAATTTTCGATTCGCGACTTCTCCAAGTGGGCCCGCTCATATACACTTTGGTTTTTTGGCACCAAAGGCAGCATTTAAAGCATTTTCTTTCCAGATGGACTTTTATCCAAGTGGCAAAGGAAGGCAAACGGTCACCCAAGCCAAATGTCATGTTTGTAGCACTGCACCTGTAGTTGATGGTTGGCTCTTCATCTCCATTTTGTAATGATTCGAGTAACTCCCCAACCCTTGGGCGTTCTATCTCTTCATGGCACATTCTATATATTGTATGTAAGCTATTTGCAAAGGGTTGGTTGGTTTGTAACTTCTGGGAGACTGTGGGAAAGAAACTTTGTTTCTTCACTGTGTATTTTTGATAGAGAATTAATGAAAGGCAGCGGCTCTGTTTCATGAGATTCTTGTGGTTGTGAGTGTAGAAATTGTGTCTCTTATGTTTTCATATGTATTTCATTATGTTTCATAATTCAATTCATGTTCATTTCCAGTGAAATTTTCTGAGTGAGATTAGGCATAATTCAATTTTATTGCTCCGCCTGTGGGAAAATTTCATGTTCAATGTTCTTCTTCTGTTGAAAAGGATTCATGTTCCTATGCCCTTTTCACACTCCTCAGCAATCTCTTTGTTCCACGTTATTCCAAACTAAATTGCTACACTTTCCGCCTGCCTTGCCTCACGAAGTAATCTGTGCCTTTGTATTAAATTCTCTGTTCTTTGCTGACCATTGGTCCTATACCATCCCAGAAGCTCGGTCATTCATAAAAATTGTTTCTTGTATCCATATTCACTTACTAACCTAAGATCAATATTTCATTGTAAGTCATCTCAGACCATTTTTTGCTTATCTATTCACTGAGTGTGACTTGAAGAGAGCCCTCTCCTGTTCTGGTAGGGCTAGCTACCATACTGAGCGTGGTTTGTGGTTACCCTGAATTTTGCCTTCCTTCAGCCTAGGGCAGATTTAGGTGCTAACAAAACCTTCAAGAGTTGAAGAGGAAATTCAAATATGCCTTTGTTGGAGTCTTCAAATATGGCTATAAACATCATAAAAGTCATCCAAAATTTAGATATAAGTGAAAACATGTTATTTTTATAATATTTAATCATAAACTTAGTCAAAATACTAAAATAAATGCTTTGGAAAATAACAAGTCTAAACCCATATACAATCATGCAAATTGTCTTAATATAAGGTTACAAAGTAGAGGAATATGGTTAAAACTAAAGGGAAGGAGGGTGAGAAAGATGATGTTTTGCTGAGCCAACAACCATGACATGCCATTGACCATCAGACATCAAACATCGGTCGTAGTAGTTATGTTGAAGAACTGGTAGGAACAATAGCCCGACTAATGTTGGTTAAGAGCTAATGAATGTATATTGAGTGGGGTCAAGTGGAACTTGGAGCACCATAACTGTGCTACCAACTCACCGCTCACTGCCCTTTTCCCTCACCTTTTTTTATGCCAAATATCATGGGCGGTGATCACCCTCAACGAGTTGACGTGGATTTGGATGCGGTTCCATTGAAATACCTTACCACCACTTGCCGCTAGGAAATCGTCACAAGCCTCATTGTTTTACCCATGGGGTGGAGGCGGTAATTACAACTGATGGGAATGTTCCCATTTGTTGGGGTTGTTGACTGATGGGATCATCCACCTCCCATCATCTTGACTGTTTAGGCCCTTGTTATCGAGGGGGTATTCTTTCATTGGTATGATTGCAAGCGTGGTTTGATCAATGAACCAAATTCATTTCGCCCCCCCAACCCCAAAGGACTACCATGGGTTAATGGGGGGGTTTTTTATGTTGTAACTCCCATCATGGTGACCTCATTACATGAAACTACTTTTTAAATGGCTCAATCATAGTGTGGGTCCAATATGGGTCCAATCTACAAACCTGATTCACCCTGGGACCCCCTTGGTTTGTTATGAGTTAACAAGGGGGCCCAAAACAAGAAACCACTGTGACTAAAACCACTTCGGTTTGGTGGAAGCCTAACCCAGTGGAACTTTTCCATCGCTCATCGTCCACTGCTAATTCAACAATTAACACCTTCTACATCTTGTGCTAGTACAAGGGGGTGGGAGGGAGTGTTACAAAGTGGTATTAGAGTGAAGATTCAATGCTAGACTTGAAGAAGCTCACACACACATGATAAACACTTAATTTAATAGTTTAATTACTATATATTCAAGTGTCCTAATTTTATACTTATTGTTGATATGATTGTTGGCTTGATAGATTGCTAATAGGTTATTTTATTTTCTAACCTGCATATTAACATGGGATTTGATTTTACATCCAACTTTGGATCAACATGCTTATTGCAAGTTGTTGGTGCTTAATCTGACCCCAATTTAAACCATCTCTTTTTGTCAATTTAGCCTTGCTCTTCCCTCATCATATGACTCCCTCTCATATTCTTGTGATAAAAATCTCTCCCTAGAATCTTCACATTTTCCCGATCAATTATACCAGGAGCTTAATCTGCGAAGATCTGCTCATCCCTTTTGAATCAAAGGTTTATATGTGCCATTAGGTGAAAATGTACTTGTCATTTAAATGGTTACTTTCTTCTAATGAATTGCACCAGTTGCATTTGTTCACATCTGATGGCTCACATCCCCATCAGGTCGAAAAGAGCAAGAATGTTAACACGTTCCCTCACCTTTGATGAGATCTGGCCAACCACCTCTTGCATGATCAACGATCCATAAGCACGTTGGGCTTGAACCTACAAGGGACTTAACTCATTCTATAGGCCCAATGGATGGGACCCCTATATTGATTTTGGAGCATATTTAATTCCCCCTAATTAAACTACGATGGGTGTCTAACTTGCAATTACTATGATTTTTCTTAATTAATACCTCTAATCCACCAACTCTCTAACCTATTTTCTTTATAGACTCGTTCTCTCTGCCTGTCACTCTACAACCTCTTTATCACAAACAATTGTTGCCTCGACTCTTAGTCAAAAATCAAACACAACACTTCACACAATTTACTACCAGGTAAGTACCTTTCCATTGTTGGGCTTCATGCTTTGAATTTTTAAGTAGGTTTAGATTTTTTTTTTTTAATCTTGGAAGGATTACATCTTCATCATGTCCAATATATCACCCCGATCGGGGTGGGGAATTGAATCAGTGACTTCACATCAAGGAGTTCCTTAACAAAGCACCCGATAATTTTCTATCCAAGGCACCATGAACAAGTAGGTTTAGCTTTTGAGGTATTAAGAATGTCGGAAACACTTGTGAAATGGGTTTATATCGATGAGTTAGCAGGTGTGAGAGACACCCAAGTCCATCTCACTGATGTCTTGACTTTAAAGTGAACTCTCAATTTCTCTTGTGATAAATCCCCAGATGATGTTTGTCTTATCCAATTTGGGGTTTTAGTTGTCGTCCGACATCCCATTCATTTTAACCCTCCTAAAAAATCAGGCTACTTATATGGACCCTTGCCCACTCAAGAATTTTCATGTTTCTTCCCGCCTTATTTGACTTTGTATAATACAAAAGGAAACTCAAACAAATGAAATTCAAATTAAGCTTTAGTTGGCCTTATGAAACCCTGCGAGTAATTTCATCATTGAGATCAAAATAGAAATCAACACCATATATTCATATAGAAAAAACCAAAGGTTGAGCAATATGAAAATTAGGAAGAATGGGAGGAGAATACAATGCAAGAAGTTGAAGAACAAATTTCTATCCAGACAACATTGGAAACTCCAAGACTAAAGGAAAAGGAACTTAAAAGGCTAAGATAAAGTATGTCACCTATAGGTTCAAGGGTTAAAACAATAGGATTCAAAGTTTTCAAAAGAAGAAAATCAATGAATACAAAAGAGGAATCATCAGAGGCCAAAACTTCAGAGGAACTCAATACATTGATACTATCAAGAGAGCCTATATTTTCCTTGTAGCAAGTCTAAGAAACAACTATTGATTCTCCTAATTCTCCCGCTTCACCTTCTTCAGGACAACAAATCATCTTTTCCAGATTTAGAGAGATGAAGAAAAAGAATGAGGCATTGAAAAATTCCACCTATTATGAGTTTTGGAAACAATCATCCACTACTCAACATAAGCTCTTATCTGCACTAGACCCTGACAAAGGGAAATTTCAATTAGCATTCCTCGAGCCAAATGTCTTGGTTCCAAAAAGTGCAGATGAATATAAGACCTCTGTGTTTTCTTTTGATACCAAGCAAATACCTCCAATAGACCATATTGATCTTCACAAACAGGCAAGTGAGATGACTTATTCCTCACTAACACGCTCAACTATGGAAACATCTAATATGAAATCTTCCTTAAACAATATTAATTCATAACTCAAGTTAGAAAGAATGTATTTCTTAGCCAAGGATACCAGAATAAAAGGGATAGAAGATCTGGATATAAATTCGGGGATTGTATCCTAATGGCATCAATGTGTTGAAGAACTAATCAAGAACAAAAATTCAAACATCCAAGCACTCAGAAAATAGTTGAAACTACCTACAACATAACATCCACAAACTAAAGAAGTAGGGAAATTAGAAAAAGAAAAAGAGAACATGTTGAAGATGATTATGGAGTAGAATATTCAGATATAGAAAATGGAGGTTGAAATGCAAATCCCATTAAAACAAAAATAACAACAAACAAGTGTAGGGACTTCTACAGAATAGATAGACACAACCAATGAGGAAGCCCCAAAGAGACTATCAAAATGTTGGAAATATATTCACTATTGAGAGGGGTGGGGGGTGAATCAGTAGTGGTAGCCTTTGTATCAATTTTCACCAATTTAAAACATCTTTCTTAAAGTCTATTATCCATGCACATTCACAAGATTAGCTCATCAAACGTATTAGCAGCCATAAACTAAAATCATAACAACATGAGAAATCACCATGAGAAATACAAGCACGCACACACATGAACAAAAGCATTTCTGGTGGAAACCCTTTCGGGAGAAAACCACTCTGCTGCTGTTGTGCTACTCAAATATTCTATTAATCTACTGAACACATTTACTTGGATTATATTACAACGATAGGTTGGAAGACTTGGCTTCCTCTACAGTATGATGGTAATTATCAATTCAAAATTTTGTTTCTCTCACGGATCTACGGACTACCATCTGCTGGAAGTTCCCACAACCAACGATCCTCGCCCAACCGCCATTGGAATTTCCAACTCCTGTTGGATGGAGAAAAATATTCCTACTATGAATCGACTAAATCACTATCTATACTGAAGCCTCCACACACCTTCACTTCCTCCATGCGAACCACGTTTCATATATTTTCAAGATGGGTTCTCAATTCACTCAACATGAGCAACCCAACAACTCTAGCATTCTTCTCATCAAACTTGAATCATACTCTAACTCAAAGGGGGGAATTTATTCTCTTGTACTCACCAAAATCATTTCTCTCAAACACATCTCAATCTACCAAATTTCTTCCACAACCAACACACAAATTCTGCATCTTATTCTCAAAGCTATCTTTGATTTCTGCTCACAAATATATGATATATCTCTTCATAACATATGTGAGTAGTTTCTACATACTCTACTCACTCACAATTCTCTCACAATAGCATACTCAATCACTGTCCAAGCAACCAACCAAATAGACCCACAATCTTCTTCTATTTATCATTTTTTTTTTGTGTTGAGTATTGTAGTAAATGCAGTAAGTTATGGAAAACTCAATAACTCTTTTCACACACTTCAGATTTAGTTGAGGAAGGTTTCTTGACCAAATAAATCATTAACTCCACTAGCCCTTTGATAGTAGTTTCTACATACTCTACTCACTCACAATTCTCTCACAATAGCATACTCAATCACTGTCCAAGCAACCAACCAAATAGAACCACAACCTTCTTCTATTTATCATTTTTTGTGTGTTGAGTATTGTAGTAAATGCAATAGGTTATGGAAAACTCAATAACTCTTTTCACACACTTCAGATTTAGTTGAGGAAGGTTTCTTGACCAAATAAATCATTAACTCCACTAGCCCTTTGATATCTTCAACCTTGATAAGCTTCTAGAGGGCCCACAAACGTTTTCCAACCATATGCTGAAAATTCTCGATCCATAACATTGCCACAACACCAAAGTTAGCTGAGTAGTGTGAGGAATGCAGATCAAAACTGATGAAATCCCTCAGTCACTCCCTTAACACTATCCTCTGAGTGACTGGAGCTATAACCGCTCCCTTGAGCCTATCTTTAAAGTGACTGGAGCCTAAAAATTCTCTCTTGACCCATCATGCACGCGACTAGGGCTAAGGAGACTCAAAACCATGCTTCCTCAACTCAAAACTTTCCTCAACTTCTTCCAGATCTTGACCATCCTCTGTAGGACCCCTCTAAGTCTCTGAAACCTTTGCAACACTCCTACAAATCACTGCAACATCACCAACATCATTAAAAGTCAAACTAGGTTGACAAGGATGCCAACCAACAACCATATTGGGCCATAAAACGTCTCTGCAACATCCTTTCCATCAATTTGCAGCTCCAATACCTGCCTCACATGCTCCAACATTTGAAAAACCAGCTCAAACATCCATAGAGACATGTATATCCTCTCTAAGCCCAAGGTACAACATGTCAACATAAGAGACCTAATCTAGGACATGGAGACCAAGGAGACCTAATCAATAAGGCTCCTCAACTCTAAACTCTGTAGTATTCATCAACAACTGTATGCAACAATATGATCAAGAATGTCATCATCATGAGAAGGCATCCATTCTAGTGCAACATACCATCATCCAACCAAAGACCATCTACACCTCAACCATCATCTCCAAGCTAGCCCAGGCTAGTAGACATGCTAAGGAGCATATACCATATCCCCATCATCACCTCAATCATAAAACTCATCAGCAACCACACATACATATGCATATCCAACACACCTGCAACCCAAGTAACTAGGTTGACCTCAATGAAAATCAACCACACATATACAATACTACAACACACATCAATGCCAACAATCTCCCCCTTTGGCATTTATGTCAACCCCCTTGCTGAAGCAATCATTTGGTCAAACATCATTACATTCTCCCACTTTTACAACAATGGAAAATGGATAAACATGTCAAGGACGAATGCTATATACTCCTCTACATGTAATGGGATCCACCAAGAAAAACATATGCAAGTGATGAAGAATGGAGTGCCAAGATTGGAAACAACACTCCCCCTAGAAAATATGAACAAACAACAACACAAAGGTGCAACGACATATATCTCCAACCAACAACAACAACAAACCCTGTCACTCAACAAAATAAATAAATTGAAACACATGCTCTCCCTTGTGAATCAACAACAACATAATCCATGATATAATAATAGTAGCATATCAAATGACCAAAAATATAGTAGCAACAACATAATATGACCAACTAGCAGTAGAAAATATTACCAACACTTAGCAGCAACAACATAATGTGATATACTAGCATCAACGACACTCATCAACTCCATAGTAACAACAAAAAATATCCAACCAAATCTGAATCAACATTAGAAAATACATACTCTCCACAACGTACTCCCCAACAACAAAAAGCTCATATACCAACAACATCAATGCCTATATGGAAGAAACATCTCTCTGAAGTAGACATCGTAGCGGAAACTACATAATGACAGGTCACAACAGTATGACCAATCATACTCCACTAAATACAATCATCTCCATGGTTGAATATAAACTGATTTACATGGCTTCCAATGCCTCCTTGATATATTCAATAGGATACTCCACATGGACCAAGGACTATGACTCAATGATATGCAACAAAGTACATGTCTTCATGATCCTATTACATGGCTTCAAAATAATTATACAATGAGAACACAAGCCCATATATGGCTGAACCAAATCTCATGACTCACTATGCTCATGAATCACTATGCAACATATGCCAAACATGGCTCAAGACTCTATGACTCATATCAAATGATTTTACAATAAGAATATATGAACTCATGAGCATAATACAAGACTCCTCAAAGATGTATAAAGCTGAATAAAATGATACCAAAAGATAAAACATTTGAATGCTTGGCTAACATATAATCCTCTTATCAATGCAAATACATAGATCGTATTATCCACAACATGTTCTCTACATGGAAGCAATATAATTTAAATATAAGTCACATAAGAAACATGTATCAACCTCTCCCAATTGACAACCATGAGTCTAGATATCAGCAGTAAACATCAAAACATAACAATGTATTATGGCACAACCATATCATGTATTAGCAGTATCATAAACCAACAAGAATAGCACATCAATCAACCCAATATATCAGCTCTCTATGGAAATCCATGGTAGCAAAAATAATCATCATATGGTGCATGAACCTCTAGAAGGTAAGAAAAAACTGATAGCATCAATGAGGCATTGATAACAACAACATCATATAAGCAACCATACCAAAAAACATAGGCATCATCATAAGTAGAAGCAACATTAATATGAAACACATCCATCATCAATATAAGCAACATGCTCCAACATCATACTAATATCCATAGCACCAATCACATGCACACAATCATCATCAACCCAACTGTATGTCAACTCATATAAGCATCATATAACTCACACATAATAAAAATATAAACATCTGCAACGAATGAGCACATAACATGAGCTGCATAGACAACTTCTCCAAGGAGCCATAATGCCATCAAAACATGGAAGCATATAAAGTGCTCCCCCTGGACATGTGCCATCTCTCCTCCCGATCACATCTTAACAAAGACAACATTAGTAGCATAAATCCATCATCAAGAAATCATAATCAAAAGGATAAGCATCAAAATCACCACAAAATAACTGCATGTAAAAAACAAGATGTGCCAATTACTCCCCCCTGAGCCTATGAAGGCTTCACATCCATTTTGCACTCTAAAAGATCTATCATGCATGAGCGTACTGAAATATGTGCTGATATATTCTACTATGAATTGGATGAGGAAGAGTACTCTCTTGGTCTCTTCTTACTCTTCTCTCTTCCCTTCAACACATACACATTATCTGGGGTCTTGATTCCTCTAGCAATCACTCTCTTTGATCCTTCCTTTTGGATGATGCAACCTTTGGAGTTGAAGATCACTTATTTTCCTCCATCAACCATTTGGCTCACACTTAAGATATTATGCTTTAGGCCTTCAATGATCCAAACATCTTCTGCATTTGTCCTCTTCTCACCAAGATTGGCTTTTCCACTTCCCAACACTCTAGCGGTTTCACTACCTTCAAACACAACACGAACATCCTTGGTTTTATTGAGAAAATAAAATTTTCTCCTATCTCCTAACATATGGTATGAGCATCTGCTATCTATATACCAAGTGTCATCCTCATCACAAGAACAAACTGCAATGCCACATATTCCTAGTTGCTTCTTTGGTTGCACATTTTCCCTTGATTGCTGCTTTTGAACAAATGGCCTCAATGATCTAGGCATCTTATAATCCTTGGCCATGTGTCCAAAGTTATGGCACACATAACACTCTATGTGACCAAGATATGTAGCCAAATGATCTAATCTTTTTCTGCTCATATTAGATCTCCATCTTTTCACGCTAGACTTGCAATAAATAACTTTGTGCCAAAATATGTTACAAACAAAACACTAACCATTGAAAGAAATTTTATACCTGAATGAAGGTCCTCGTCTTGGCTGATCATACTGCTGCATAGATGCATGCATTCTCCCCCTACAATCAGTTGCCACATGACCAAAATCGTGACAGTTGAAACACTCAATCTCGTCGATTAAGGGGGCAAAGGAGTTTTGACTTCGCCTTTGAAAAATGATACCTCCAACCATAGGAGAAAATAGTCTTCTAGATCTAAAATCTCCTTTCAGTTTTATCTTTTGGTGATGCTTGTGGATCACGTTCTTTTTTGCAGGCTTCTTTGGTTGTTCTTTATTATTATTTCCTGCATGCATGCTTGACTTACACTTTTGAAGATTGCTATCAGGTTTGCTTACTTCTATGGTGCTCTTCACTTTCTCTAACTACTGGCCTTTTCCTTAATCTCCTTTCTCAATTTGTCAATCACACCTTCAAGCACTTCAACATAATCCTTCCTGTCTTTTTACTTGCTGCAATTTACTTCTACTAATCTTTTTGATTCTTCCAGCTGTGTTCTCAAGGTAGTGATTTCTGCCTTGAGATTTTTCTCCTTCTCATCACAAATATGCAACATTTTCTTATGATCTCTACATGTAGCTGTTAGTTTATCTACTTGAGATGCTAATTATTTGATCACAACCATTGCTGATTCATATTCAACTTTTATGACAAAAATATACTTCTCATCATCAACCTCAAAACAATCATTAGAATTATAATTAAAAACTTCCTTCAAAATGATACCTTGTGACACATCTGATTAGGAATTTGCATCTTCTTTTGAAATGGAAAAATTTTCTTCCTTCTTCAAACTTCTTGTATTTTGAGACATCCTTCACCTATTTTTGGCCATGATCAATGATCTACTCTCCAAGCAGTCAAGCTTCACTGAAGAGCACCAAATCCGATACCAATTGTTGGAAATATATTCACTACTGAGAGGGGGGGTGAATCAATAGTGGTATCCTTTGTATCAATTTTCACCAATTTAAAACTTTTTTCTTAAAGTCTATTATCCATGCATTCACAAGATTAGCTCATCAAACATATTAGCAGCAATAAACTAAAATAACAACACCACAAGAAATAACCATGAGAAATACAAGCATGCACACACAAGAACACAAGTATTTATGGTGGAAACTATTTCGGGAGAAAACCACCCTGCTGCTGCCGTGCTACTCAAATCTTCTATTAATATGATGAACAAATTTACATGGATTAGCTTACAACCAAAATTCGGAAGACTTGGTTTCCTCTACAGTATGCTGACAAATATCAATAAAGAACTCTGTTTCTCTCGCAGATCTATGGAATACCATCTGTTAGAAGCTCCCACGACCAAAGATCCTCACCCAACTACCATTGAATTGTCCAACTCGTATTGGATCCAGAAAAAATTTCCTACTATGCATCGTCCAAATCACAGTCTATACTGAATCCTCCACACGCCTTCAATTCCTCCATGAAAACTACGTTTCATATATTTTCAAACTGGGTTCTCAATTTTCTCAACATGAGAAACACAACAAATCTAGCATTCTTCTCATGAAATCTAAATCATAGTCTTACCCGAAGAGGGGAATTTCTTCTCTTCTACTCATCAAAATCACTTCTCTCAAACACACCTCAATATGCCAAATTTCTTGTAGGAATTTACTGGGTAAGTTCCTTAGATAGAACACCAAAGGACACTGCTCACAAATAGATCACAGTTCAATACACCAGTATTATTGATGTGGTTAAAACCCTCAAATAGGGAAACAATCCACGGCCTGAGGCAACACAACCACTTCAGGAAATTTATTAATAAAAGAATGAAAATTTACATAAGCTTCTCTCATGAACGGTCACCTTAAAAATGACCCTCCATGCATTTTAAATAGAGATCATGGACCAATTGGGTGTTAAGCCGTGGATCAAGTGTCGATAATACCGAGGAGAGAATGAACCATTAGATCACTTCGTGTCTAGAACATATCTTGATCGTCAGATTGTAAGTTACAAAAGTACATAGTACATAAACACACTTTACCTAACTCTATACTAGACCAAGTTATACTTAACTATTTCCTATGTGTTAGAATATCCCAACATCCCCCCTTAAGAAAAACTTGGGATAGGATTGAAGGATGTACAAATATGACACAATAGGAGAAGGAAGGAGGCATTAGATCCTATCCCCCCTTAGTGACAACTCCCTGAACTCCAACCATAAATCGAATTTTAGTAAACTTCGCCTCTGTGAGAGCCTTTGTAAAGATGTCTGCAACTTAATCATTGTTTGAACAATATTACACTTCAAAAACATGGTCATGAATGAGATTTTTGATGAAGTGAATGTGTAGTTCAATTTTTTTGCTGCGCTGATGTTGGACTGGACCTTTGCATAGTTGAATGGCAGTTTGATTGTCACACCAAAGTGTAGTCGGATGTTGCTGCTGAAAGCCAAACTCTAACAGGATCTGACGAAGCCACATGGCTTCCTTACTAGCTTCTACGATGCCACGATACTCTGCTTCTACTGAAGAAAGAGAAATGGCACTTTTTTTCTTGCAAGCCCATGTAATAGGTGCAAAACCAAGAGTGAAGACATAACCTGCAGTAGACTTCCGATCATGAGGGTCACCAACCCAATCTTAATCAGTGAAACCAACCAATAAAAGAGATGCTTCTGCACTGTAATGAATCCCAAACTGAACTGTACCTCGAACATAATGAATTATTATTTTAGCTGCTTTCTAATGACTTTCATGTGGGTTTTGCATAAACCGAGCAATAAGGCCAACATCAAAGGAAAGGTCCGGATGAGTATGGGTCAGATACAAAAGTTTTCCTACAAGTTGATGGTATAAGGTAGCATCAACTTCAGGGGAAGTACAAGTGACTGGAAGTTTGGCTCCAGACTGAAAGGGAGAAGGGCCTGGCTTACAGTCTTCCATGTGAAAATGGCGTAGAATATCACAAGCATACTTGGACTGGGAAAGGGAAATACCTTCCTTGGTTTGCAAGACTTGAAGACCAAGAAAATAATTCAAGTGTCCTAAGTCTGTCATTTCAAGCTTCTTTTTAAGGCTGGACTTCACATGGTTTATAAGGTTGGGATCACTACTAGTAAGGATAAGATCATCAACATAAATAACAAGAATGATAAGATACTTACCCATTTTCTTGGTGCAGACAGTTATGTCAGAATGACACCTATAAAATCCAGTATCTAAAAGAAAGCTATCCATTTTGTATCAAGCCAGAAGGTTGTTCCATATATATTTCTTCATGCAGTCCCCATGCAAGAAGGCTTATTTAACATCCATCTGATGGACTTCCCATTTGAAAGAGGCAAAAAGGGAAAGAACAAGGTGGATAGAGTTCATTTTGGCAACATGGGAGAAGGTTTCAGTATAGTCAATGCCTTCAACTTGTGAAAAACCCTTAGTAACAAGAAAAGCTTTGTGTTTATCAACTTTTCCATCTGGTCCAAACTTGGTTTTGTAAACTCATTTGCATCTAACAAGTTTTCGTCCCTTTGGAAGAGGAACAAGATCCCATGTATCATTTTCCAATAATGAATGATATTCTTCATTCATAGCTGCATCCTAATCTAGATGGCATGAAGCTTCTGCAAAGGTGTCAAGATCATAATTCTCTGAAGCTTGAGCCAGTAAATAAGAGGCTCTATCAAACTGAGAACGTGTATGTTGCTGATCTATAAGATAACCTGCAAGAGCACCTGCTTCATCCTGAGTAGCACGAACCCATTTGGAAGCTGGGGAGCTGAATGAGGATCCTA
The DNA here is from genome assembly GCA_031772625.1 of Pinus tabuliformis. Lineage (NCBI taxonomy): Eukaryota > Viridiplantae > Streptophyta > Pinopsida > Pinales > Pinaceae > Pinus > Pinus tabuliformis. The sequence continues at coordinate 32,386,709 of CM062819.1, read as the reverse complement.
AGAAGGTGGGGGAGGATTGTCATCCTCGTTGTCATCATCTGAAGAAGAAATATTTTTAGAAGTAGAAGGGATAAAGAGAGGTGGCACATCCGCCGAAGTCTGCTCGTAGGTCGATATATTTTTAGCAAACTTTACATATCATCGAATGATAACATTTTTGGACTTAAGTGGAATAAGTCTATATCCTTTGAAATATTTAGAATATCCAACAAATATACATTTTTCACTCTTAGGTTCTAAAGCTTTATGTTTATCATCTGGAATATGGGCCCATGCTTCACTTCTGAAAATACGAAAGTGACTCACATCTGGTTTAATTTAGCTCCATGCTTCTTCTGGAGTGATATTCTTTAAAACCTTAGTAGGAGTGCGATTTACTATGTAATTTTAACAGTTAATTGCTTCTGTCCAAAAATTAAGACTAAGTCCTTTAGATTGAAGCATACAATTAGCCATTTCCTTTAAGGTGTGATTCTTCCTTTCAGCTACACCAATTTGTTGTGGAGTATATGGAAAAATATGTTGCATTTGAATTCCATGCCCAGTGCGAAAGTTGATGAATTTTTTGTTAACATATTCTCCGCCATTATCAAATCTTAGCTTAAGAATTTGATGTCCAGATTGTTTCTCAACAAAGGCCTTAAAGGCCAAGAACATGTTAAATAATTTACTCTTGAGTTTTAAGAAGTATACCCAAGTGCGTCTGGAGAAATCATCAATGAAAGTTAGGAAATACTTGTTGCCAGAGAATGAAACCACTGAAAGTGGACCACATAAATCACTATGCACAAGATGTAAAGGGGCTGAGGCATGCCAAGAGACACATTTTTCAAAACTATCCCAATGATGTTTTCCGAGTACACATCCAGAACAAACACCATCTCTGCAAGATACCATAGGAAGACCTGTCACCATATTTTCTTTACATACATTTTGAAGGGAGCGATAGTTTAAGTGACCAAATCGCTCATGCCAAAGTTTGCTCACTTCATCATTATGAGCAATGAATACCAAGGGAAGAGTTGATGACCCAAATTTGTTAAACTTATACAATCTTGTAGAATCATCAACAATGTCAGTAGCTAAAATCTATCTAGGATCTCTTAGGTCCTTAATTACAACATCATGAGGTGAGAATTCAACAATTTTACCTTCACCTAAATGAGTTATCTGATTTACAGATTGAAGGTTGCATGATAAGGTTGGAACACATAATACATCATTAAATTGACCATTGTCTAGATGAATAGTTCCAGTCCCTACAACACTAAGAGATCTATCATCACCAACATATATATTTTTGGTGTTACAATCATTTAAAGAAGAAAACATGACTTTGTATTTGGTCATGTGATAAGAAGCTCCAGAATCAATGAGCCACTCATGAGAATGAGAAGAAGAAGATACGTTTAGTGCATAACAAGACGGAGATGCTTGACAACTACATGCAGAAAGTGCAGTTCCTGAAGATGAAGTTGAAGTTGAAGAGTGCTCCAAATGGATGTTATGCTTCTTCATTGCTGCTTCCAAGGCTTCCATCTTATTAAAGCATTTGGATTCTAAGTGGCCATCTCAATTACAAAAGTTGCAATGTCTATTAGTCTTCTTCCCTTTGTTTTTATTTTCCTTATCATTTTGTTGAATTGATTTTTCATTTTGAGAATAAAATTGCTTAGGACCCTTGTTTCGTTGAGGACCATTCTTTTTAGGATATTGCTTCTTAGGATTCTTTGAATTTGGTTGCTGCTGGGCAGCTAAGGATTTCTTAGAAGAGTTACCAAGATTAAGAAGACTAAGATGTAAGAATTTTTCTTGTTCTCTTATTAAAGAATCACAAAAAGCATCAAAAGAGGGGGACTTGTAGTCTTGTCCTTGAGTAATAAATGCTTCTCTAGTAGAATGGAAGGTGGAAACAAACACAAAGTAGGCTGGTCCCAACTTAGTAAGAATGGAATAGATAAGGCTACCATATTATTTCTTAACCTTAACACCATCTGAGAGAAGTCTAAGGGTCTTGAACTTGGACAAAAAAATGGAAGAAAAATTATTGGGGTCTAACATAAGCAACTCATTTTCAAGTTGATGGGCTCTAATTTCATTTTTAATTCCAAAAACTTTAGTGAACTATTTCATTGCTTCATTAAGGTATCAAGTTTTGCGATATGGAATCTAAGGTCTGGAGAAATATACATCCCTATCAAACCACGTGCTTGATCTTGCATATTTTCCCATTTGGATGCCTTATTTTCATATTTATGTTTAGTTTCTTGGCTTGAGGCTATCTTTTAAAGACCTTTACTTCTAAGTAAATCCACAATGTAGGATCACCATTGGAAGTAGTTGGTGATGTCAAGAATAACTTGGCATGAGCTTTCCATTTTAATAGAAACTGAAGCTATAGATGCTAAAACTAAGTGTTCCAATGGAAAGACCTCTAAAAATTAGGCCGATTAAAAAAAATGGCTTTGAAAACGACTTTCGGATGAAGAAGTTATGGCTTTTTGAAGACAAGTTGTTGAAGATGTCGACGAAGTGCGTGAATGTGCGGAAATGAATGATAATATTATATTTCAAAAAAATCCCCGCCCCCTCCCCCCCACTTTCCAAACATAATCTAATTAGCTCACTTTAAAAAAAATTATGTGACCCACTTTTATAAATAAGTGAAAGTCACTTTTACAATAGTACTTTATGAGCTACCCACTAAATTGTAACTTAAATAAAAGATAAAGAGATTTTAGAATTATAAGTGACTCATTTTTTATAATGGGCGAGAACACTTTTACATAAAGTAATTTTAAAGCATAAGTTACATGTGATTTTTGAAAAAGTAACTCATCAAAAAGAAAGACTTGAACTCAAGACCTCTATTCTTAAAAAGTAACTTTGGACCAAGTGAGCTAGTTTAAAAGCTTAGTAATTTTTGGAAAAGAGGAAGGTTGTTGTTGAGGTTGTTGTTGTTGTTGTCGTCGTTGTCATTGCTGTTGTTTTTTTTAGTCGCTGAAACTTTGGGGTGTGTGCTTACTTGAAAAAGCTCTTTTTTCCTACAAAACAAAAAACCACACAACCCAACATAGACATACAAAAAAACCAAACCTTATGCCTTGAAGTTAGTTTTTGCCGAAAACTAAATATTTGAAAGTAACTTTGGACCAAGTGAGCTAGTTTAAAAGGTTATTAATTTTTGAAAAAGAGAAAGGTTTTTTTTTTTTTTTTCATCACTAAAGCTTTGGGGTGCGTGCTTACTTGAAAAATCCCTTTTTGACTACAAAACAAAAAACCACACAACCCAACACGGACATACAAAAACAAACCAAACCTTTTGCCTTGAAGTTAGCTTTTGCCAAAAACTAAATATTTTCCTTAATGTTTTGGATTTTCCGAGATCACACTAAGGCGCGGCGGAAAAGAGCATACACATGAGAAAAATCCTTCCTTTCTATTTCTGATTTGCCCAGATCGCACAGATTCGCAGGGAAAAGAGCATACGCAGAAATGAAAGGTATAGATATGGTAATAAAAAATAGAGAGATAAATAAAATGAAATAAACAGAGAGATAAATAACTAAAACTGCAAGTAAACACTGTATACCTCCAGATCTTTACAATGATGTAGCTAGGGCTACTGTAAACCTTTTCATGTGAAACAAAAGGGGTTCCTCACCGGAATAGATGCTCCTAACACAATAGAGCAGTCCTCTTGGCTTAAAAGCGGCCAGAAACAATAGATCTAGGAAACGACAGTCATATGAAGTTGTACCGGCTTCGGATTTGGATCACCAACAGATGCAGCCCTCAAATTTCTCTGATACCATGTAGGAATTTATAGGGTAAGTTCCTCAGATAGAACACCAAAGGACACCGCTCACAAATAGATCACATATTAATACACCAGTATTCTTGACGTGGTTAAAACCCTTAAAGAGAGAAACAGTCCACGACCTGAGCCAACGCGGCAACTTCAGGCAATTTATTAATAAAAGAATTAAAATTTACATAAGCTTATCTCATGAATGGTCACCTTACAAATGACCCTCCATGCTCTTTAAATAGAGATCATGGACCAATCAGGTGTTAAGCCATGGATCAAGTGTCGGTAATACCGAGAAGAGAATGAACCGTCAGATCACTTCATGTATAGAACATATCGTGACCGTCGGATTGTAAGTTACAAAAGCACATAGTAAAGAAACACATTTTACCTAACTCTATACTAGACCAAGTTATACTTAACTATTTCCTAGGTGTCGGAATATCCTAACATTTTTGCCACAACCAACACACAAATTTTGCATCTTCTTCCCAAAGCTATCTCTGATTTCTACTCACAAATATCTTATATATCTTTGCATAACATATGTGAGCAACTGCTGCATACTCTACTCACTCAATCTCCAAGCAAGCAACCAAATAGACTCACAACCTTCTTCTATTTATCATTTTTTTTTATGTTGAGTACTGTAGTAAATGCTACAGGTTATGGAAAACTCAACAACTCTTTTTACACGCTTCAAATTTGGTTGAGGAAGGCTTCTTGATCAAATAAATCAGTAACTCCACTAGCCCTTTTATATATTCAACCTTGATCAACTTCTAGAGGACCCACAAACTTTTTTTGACCATATGCTGAAAATTCCCGATCAACAACATCGCCACAACACCAAAGTTTCCTGAGCAGTGCAAGGAATGCAGATAAAAGCTCATGAAATCCCTCAGTCACTCCCTTAACATAGTCCTCTGAGTGACTGGAGTTATAATTTCTCCTTTGAGTTTGTCTTGCGAGTGACTGGAGCCTAAAACCACTTCTTTGACCCATCATGTACGTGACTAGGGCTAAGGAGATTCAAAATCATGCTTCCTCATCTCAGACCTTGCCTCAACTTCTTACAGAGCTTGAACAGCTTCTATAGGACCTATTGAAGTATCTAACACCTCTACAAAACTCCTACAAATCATTGCAAAATCACCAACATCATCACAAGTCAAACTAGGTTGAATATGATGCCAACCAACTACCTTACTAAGCAACCGGGCCATAAAATTTCTCTGCAACATCCCTACCATAATTATGCAACACCAATACCTGTCAGACATCCTCTAACATCTACACAACCATCTCAAACATCCACAAAGACATTTAGATCCTATCTAAGCCCAAGGTACAACATGTTAACATAAGGGACCTAATTTGGGACATGGAGATCAAGGAGACCTAATCAACAAGGCTCCTCAACTCTAAACTCTATAGTAGCCATGAACAATTGTATGAAACAATATGATCAAGAAGATCACCATCATGTGAAGTCCTCAAGGCTAGTGTAACATACTGTTATCCAACCAAAGACCATCTACACCTCAACCATCATCTCCAAGCTAGTCTGGGCTAGTAGACATGCTAAATACCACCTATCATATCTCCATCATCACCTCAATCATCAAACACCTCAACCATATGTAGCCACACATACATTTTCATAGCCAACACACCTGCAACCCAAGTAACTAGGTTGACATCAATGAAAATCAACCACACATATGTAGTACTGCAACACACATCAATGCCAACACAAAGGCCATGGGAAATTTATCCCTAAGAAATGTGGAGATAAAAAAGTTGAAAGCAACACCGCAGAGGATGGAAGAGAACAAAATCAAGTTAGATAATTCATACATAGTTGAAATACATAAATATTTCAAGATAATTAACCAACTTGAAAAGTATGCAGATGAATCAGTCATAACACAAACATTATTTGAGGCAAAGGAAAAGATCTGGGTTGACATTAATTCAACAATTTCAGAGCTTTATACATCTATCGAGATTATCTTTGAATAAGAACAACTCGTAAGAAGAGAAAAAGCAACCATAGAAGAAATCAAAGAAGACTTGGATCATAAACCAGGGGAGGCAACAAAGATTACCAAAGTGCTGAATTCAAATACCAAAGGTGAATTGGAAGAATTAGGAATTGAAGTAGGACTCATACAGTCCTAGAAGTCATACAATTTTTGACTATAAGAAATTTAATGTTACAATTAGAAAAAGAATGTCAAAACTTAGAAATTTAGATAAATAAATTTCATAGAAAGTTTTCCATCCTACAAAAAAAATGACTTCCATCTTTGAGAGATTCTAGTGGTCAATTGACTCCACTAGAAAATTACCAGCATAAATTGACATAACATCAGACAAGCCAAAGTTTGCCAAGGTAAAGGGATTCATAAGTGGTAAAGATTTTCTAGAAGGTCTAGAATACGATTTATTTATCCACCATGAAATTCAACATTTATTTATTACTGGGCCAATCTTTTAAAAGTACAAAAAAGTGGATGAAGCCTACAGGAGATTGGTTAAATTTTCAATTCTAGATGATGAAAGGTGGGATAAGTTACTCGAACTTATTGAGTAAAACCGAATGCAAAATTTCAGGGTAGAAGCATAGAAAGTTAGGAGTTGAATACATATTTTTAGGTGCCAGTATAGTGAAAGAAGGAGTATAAAGAGAAGAAACAGGTTTCCAGGCATTAGTTACAAACAACACCCTCGAATAGAGTGTTGGATATACAAATAAGTTAAAAGAAATGTATTGTATTAGATCCAAATCATTTTGGATAAAATGTATTTTGTAAAGGATTGTATTATCTTAGATATTTTTGAATTACACTCTATAAATATTTTTTTTATTAGAAGTAAAAAGGGTTGAACCCTTGTGATAGCCAAGATACATTATTGTACTTTTTTGAATTTTTTTGAAGATAATCAAGGGATTCTGAATTCAGTATTAACAACACTTGTGTTCATGTGAGTTTTTTTGGTATATTCATCTATGTTTTTAATCATATATTCAAGGTAACATAAGAGTGAGGGTAAGGCTAAGTTAAGTATTAACTTCCCTGACAACCCACCACAAAGTTAGCATCATTATGGAGACTAGCTAATTGAACAGTTTGTTTAAATTAGTTCCTCTGCATCATGTAATTGTTGCCTTTTGTCGTCTCTTGGATGTATATTTGTTGGCTGTAGAATTATTCTAAAAGAATCTGCTATATCTGGTTGATTAAGTATTAAGTATGAATGTTTAATTATCATATATATTTTGTTTTTTCCCTTTCCATAATCAATTGAGGGATTTTTGGTTGTTAGGAATGAAAATAAACCCCTTGAAATTCTCAGGAGTTTTTGAATTATACAAGTGTTAGTGGTTTTATGCATTGGTCATCCAATCAAATTAAAACCCTTACGTAGATGCTTTGGAATAGTTCCCAAGCCTAGTACTGTACACAAAGACACAACATCAGATTGACGTTGTTTCCGGGGAACGAAGTTTGAAGTTCATATCCTTGGGACAATGATAAGACTCCCCTCTTAATGGTGAAATAGTAGTTAGCAGGCTAAAATATTAGACCTGGTGACTCCATCTATCAAATCTGGCTTCACGCAGGCATAGTAGTTCTCATTCAGATCCACAACTCTTCTCTCCATTATCAGATTAAGAGAAACTTGTGAGAATTGCATCTCTTAAACGTAGACTAGAAGCTTCTAATTATACTTCTGCCTCTCTTCAAGCTGAAGCAGTATCACATCCTGTTCTCTTTGAATAAATATATATCCCTGCTGAATTATCATATTTACCACCTAAATTTTTGGAACTCCTTTCTAAAGGAGTGGATCCACAATCTGCTTTACTAGTTCATTAGCTTGAATCCCTTGAGCTTCTTTTCTCCCTTTTAGAAGCATCTGATATGAAAGCAGAGTTTGGACTTTATTTTCCTGAACTCAAACCTATTGATTTTATTTCCTCTGTCATACACACTTATCCTTCTACTTTTGTCAAGCTTGAAGAGGAACTTAGTATTTATACTAATCCTTTAGCTTTTGAATATCAAGAAAAGATTATCCTTGAAGTCCAACAACTAGTAGTTCATCCTCAATTTCTCAAAAAGCCTACAGTTCCAGATCAATTGACTTCTAGCAAAGTTTTATCTCCTAAATAGACAGTTTTACCAAAACAACAGATGGTTGGATTTAGGCCAATTGTGATAGCTCGGTATGTAGCATTAGTAATTCCACCAGCAAATCAAATTCATGATTTTCCTAAAGGATACTTAAAACACTTGACCATATTTAATGGAGAAATAGGGCCATCTTTAGAAGATCATTTGGCTACATTTATGGATTTTGCAGACAATATGAATATAGAACATGAATATGTTTATGCGAGACTATTTTTCCAATCATTGGAGGGAAATGTTAGAGTTTGGGTTAGGAAATTACGACCAAATTCTATAAATACATGGAATGAATTAACAAATATCTTTACAAATAAATGGGGAATTAAAAAAGATCCAGTTTATTACCTGACATAATTTGAAGATTTAAAGAGGAATCTTGGTGAACCTGTTGCTGAATTTATCAAAAGGTTTAATAAGATTTACAATAAGATGCCAACAGATTGTAAACCCCCAACGACTGCAGGTAAAGTTAGATTCTCTAAATGTTTTGATGATGACTTTGCTTTAATGCTAAGATAAAGAAAATATGAAACTTTAGCAGACATGCAAACCAATGCAATTAAGGTAGAAGCTAATAGGGCTGCATATGGTAAATTGAAAACCAAGGCAAAAAAAGCAGAAAGGAAAATGAAAGCTAAAGAAGAAAGTACTTCAAACATCAAAGTGTTGGAAATAATACTAAGAGGGGGGGTGAATCAATGTTATCAGATCAATAATTTTATTTCCCAAACAGATTTATATACGCTACTTCAGTGAAGTGAACTAGCGTTTACACACAACTGTGCTTAAAGAAACCAACGTATATGCAGAGAACTCGTGACTTAGACAATTTATCATTTGTTGAGCTTAAACCAGTATATCAGAGATTTATTAGACAGTGCAGTAAAAGCAAAATAAAGCATCACACATAAGCAACACACATGAACTCCAAGATTTAAGGTGGAAACCCAGTGTGGGTAAAAACCACCTGCTGCTGTCATCTCTGTCTTCTTTTAATAATAAGAAAATCTGTTTACAATATTGTACTGGTGCAGACTCATACTAGTATGCAGGCTTCTACTTGCAGAAGGTTACAACCTTCTCTCGTTTTCTAGCTTCTACTAGAAGGGAGCTACAACCCCCTAGCTCTTGTACTAGCCAATATGTTCACTAGTACGTAGGTTCCAGCCTACAAAAAACTCCACTCTTCCACCAGGGACCATGTTTCATGAATTTTCAGATTGGATACTCCTAGATCACAAAACGACAAGCTAAAGGCCACGTTTCGTCAAATTTTCACACTGGACCCATCAAAGTATTTTAAACTTAAACTGCATCAACCAATATTCAGTTAATCTGAACAATCAGATCACTGACACCAGAACACTGTGCTGAACCCAAAACCCTGCATCATTATCCAGAACCAATTGTAACCTCAAAAATCATGCATTAGAGTGTATACATTACTTGGTTGAACTCAACCTGTGTGTATACGCTACTTCCTTTAACCCAACTTGTGTATATCTCTAAAGATACTGAATCATAAACTTCTGAACCACAGACTATACCAATCAGTGACATTCTGAAGATCTACTGTCATATTACAGAGTTCAAAACAGATAGCAGCAAGGATCACCCTTCCTTCTCAACTAATCAATCAATCAAACTCAATTTCCTTATACAACAGTTCTACATTCAAATTTAAGAGGACTTCATTGACAGACAACAATAAAACAACAGAATTTGATCAGATAGACTAGTCAGATCTGAACATAAGTTTTTCTTTTTGTATATGCTACTTGAAAGAGTCGAACCTGTGTGTACACGCGCTTTGGCCGAGACGAACCTGCGTATAGATCTGCAAATTTTGACTCAGAACTTTGCTGCAATTTCAGACTTCAGACAAACCCAGATCATGATAGATAACAAGTAGAATAGGCACAAAACATTAGATCTGGTCTCAACCAATATTAGATCATTCAATAATAATTCATTTCGAGTCTCATGATTCCTGATCTAATGTTAAACTCAAGGTGCACATGAAAATTTCAGATCTAGTCCCAAAAATAACCCTGCAACATAATATATACTTCAGATAGAAGTATTCCTTAGAATCTCAATGCTTGCACACCATGGCCTATTGATCTTATCCTCTTTATATACTCTTAGGCCTTTCTCAATACCTTGGACCAAAATCACTTAGGACCAATACCTTGGACCCAATACCTAGGGTCAATACCTTGGACCAAATGCCTCAGACCAATTACCTTGGACCAAAATACCTTGGATCAAACACCTTGGACCACAAAATTGGTTTTCCAACATGTACGCGCTTTTCCTCCTATGAAAGTGCGTGTATATGTTATATGATACTTTTGTTCTGTTAAACCGCATGTATACACACCTTGGACAAAGTGAACCAGCGTGTACCTCTCTTTCTTCATTCTTTGGAGTCTGATCTGTAATCCTTTGTTGTTGACCCACTGCATTGTGAACTTTCATCTGAGTGAGTTGCCATCAAGGACAACAACTATATCATAATGCCAACAATCTTCCCCTTTGGACTTTATGGCAACAACAACACCAAGACACTCTCCCCCTTTGACATCAAGGGCAAAGGTTGGACCAAGATATTCTCTCCCCTATGCTGTTCATGCTCCCCCTGAGTACATGCTGAATTGTCTGATTGAGCTCCCCTTTGTACATGTTGAGATGCATTGAAACCGTCCATGCTCCCCCTAAGCATAAGCATAGTCTGCAGAAATGTTCTCCAAAGAATAACATGACTCTATAACTCAACTATGTCAGTATGACCTTCCTATCACCAATGACTCATACATACATTCATCTCCAAACCATGTGGGGATATACCAAATTTGACTCATCCACCCAACCAAGTGGCGATATACCAATTGTTTACACATGACAGAAATATAATTTTATCATCCATCTCATGCAAAGTGGGGATGCAAATTACATCATTTTTCCAATAAAACTCATTCAAATGTATGAGAATACATATCACACCCTAGAATTTTACATGACTTAAGCAACAAAAGGTATAAATATATGAAGCCATATCTAGACTCAACAACCATAATGCCAACAATGCAGAATGCGAGTGAAGGCTAATGCTCCCCCTGAACCTGTGCTACCTGTGCATTTTTAACAAGTCAATGATCAAGGAATCTTTGCCAGTTAGATAAAAATTAATGAACAGAGCATATCAATAGACTGTAATCATCAACATTAGACAAAGCACCCATATCAGAGCCTGCCCCACTGTTTTTCTTGTCTGAAAAACATATACGCTCCTTGACCCATAGAAACCCACGTGTGTACGCGACTAAACTTCATGAAACACGCGTATAATAACCTTTCTCTGAAAAATTAGATTTAACAGTAGGATAATGCAGCAATTACTCCCAGCTTTTGTCTGAGATATTCAAATGTTTATCTAGGCAGTGGTTTAGTGAATATATCAACAACCTTTTCTTCGGAGGGAACATACTCCAATTTGACTTTTTGTTCAAGCACTTGTTCACGTAGAAAATGGTATTTGATGGGTATGTGCTTGGTCTTGGAGTGCATGACTGGATTCTTTGAAATACTGATGGCACTTGTATTATCACATAAAATGGATATGGGTGGAGTATATGTGATTTGAATGTCTTGCAAGGTTTGCATCATCCAAATTAGTTGTGTGCAACAAGATGTAGCAACCACATATTCTGCTTCAGCTATAGATAAAGCAATTGAACTTTGTTTCTTGCTGAACCAAGACACTAACCTGGAACCCATATAGAATGCACCGCCACTAGTGATTTTTTTGTCATCAACAATTCCTACCCAATCTGCATTTGTATATGCATGAAGAGTAAGATCTGCATCTCTAGGATACCATAAACCAAAGTCCTGAGTTCCTTGAAGATATTTGAAAATTATTTTGACTGCCTGAAGGTGTGATTTCTTTGGATTTTCTTGGAATCTTCCAACTATTCCTACTGCATGCATGATGTCAGGTTTGGTACTTGTTAGATAAAGCAGACTGCCAATCATGGATCTGTAAGTTGGTTGATGTACTACTGCTGATTCATCATTTGAGCTGAGACTACATCCTGTTACCATTGGGGTACATACAGGTTTAGAATCTTCCATTTCGTACCTTTTCAAAATCTGTCTGAGATATTTGATTTGTGAAAGAAAAATACCATCTTTATTTTGTTGAACTTGTAGACCAAGAAAATAGGTATGTTCACCAAGCAAGGACATTTCAAATTCTTGCTGCATTACTGAAGTAAAATTCTGACTCATGGATTATTCATTGCTACCAAAAATGATATCATCAACATAAACAATAATAATTAGCAATTTATCAGTTTCAATCTTTGTATATAGAGTGCTATCTGCTGAACCTTTTATAAAACCTTGTTGGTGTAGATATTTGTCAAGGCAGTAATACCAGGCCTTGGAGCCTGTTTCAAACCATAGAGGGAATTTTTGAGTTTTCATACAAGTTTTGCATCATTTCAAAGAATGAATCCTTCTGGCTGTTCAATATAAACTTCTTCTTCTAAATCTCCATTCAAGAAGGCTGATTTTACATCCATTTGGTATTTTGAATTTCTGAAAGCTAGAAAGAGCAAGAAACATCCTTATGGCTTCAAGTCTGGCAATAGGTGCAAACGTTTCTTCAAAATCTATACCTTCTTGTTGAACATACCCTTTAAAACAAGTCTGGCCTTGTTTCTAATGACTTCTCCATTTTCATTCATCTTGTTTTTGAATATCCATTTAGTTCCTATAATATTTTTATCATGAGGTCTAGGAACTAATTCCCAAGTATCATTTTTTTCAATTTTCTCAAGTTCTTTATCCATGGCCTTGACCCAACATTCATCATTGCATGCTTCTTTTATATTTTGAGGTTCAGTGGAGGATAGTAATGCTATATAGCTTGAGGTCCCTATAATAGTTCTTCTTGTTTGTACACCTGCCTCTTTTCCCCCTAAAATTTGAGTTTTTGGATGATTTTTTTGAACATACTTGGACGAAGTCTTTTCTTCTACCATTATCTCTTCTTCTGGTGCTTCATTGGTTTCTTCTTCAATATGATTTTGATTTGATGTGGGAAAATAATCCCCATCTTCTTCATTGTCATAATCTTCTGTTGATTCTATCTAATTTGGATTTTTACATGCTTCATCAAATACAACATCAATGCTTTCAACAATTTTTCCAAATCTTTTATTATAACATTTATATCCTTTACTTATAGAAGAATAACCAAGAAGAATACCTTCATCTGCTCTGGGTTCAAACTTACCAAGTTTTTCATCAGTCCTTTTGATATAACATTTGCTTCCAAAAACTTTAAAGTATTTTACAATAGGAGTTTTACCATACCAAAGTTCATGTGGAGTTTGAGTGTTGTTTACCTGAACATTTGCTTGGTTGAGAATAGTTATGGCAGTGAATGCAGCTTCACCCCAGAAGGTTGCAGGAGTTCCAGATTCATCTAGTATAGCTTGAGCCATTTGTTGAACTATTTTGTTCATTATTTCAACCACACCATTTTGCTGAGGAGTCCTTGCGGTGGAGAATTTCCTTTTTATTCCATATTGTTCACAAAAGTCAAAGAATTCATCCGAGGTAAATCCCCCTCCTTGATCAGATCTGAGACATTTTATTTTTCGATCTGATTCATTTTCAACCAAAGCTTTGAAGGCTTGGAACTTTTCAAAAGCTTCATCTTTATGATTTAGAAGACCTATCCAACACATTCTGGAAAAATAATCAATGAACAAAATAAAGTATTCTTCTCCACGAGTTGAATTTTTCCTTGATGGTCCACATAAATCAGTATGGACAAGTACAAGAGGCTTACTAGCTGACCCTTCCTTTTCCATGAAGTGCAGTTTGGTTTGCTTGCTGATTTGACATGGTTTGCATATTGTATTTTCTGGGATGCTGATATCTGGAAGATCACGAACAACCTTGAATATGCATGCTTTTCTTATTTGAGAAAAGCTTAGATGTTCCAATCTTCTATGCCACAGCCACTTTTCATCATTTTTTCTTAGATAGCACTGTTGTTGTCCTCCCTTGAGTATGTATAAGTTGTTTGGAGTTCTTGTACCTTTGATCACAATCTCTCCTGTATCAATCTCACGAACAACACATCCATTTGATTGAAACACCACTTCATTTCCTTGATCACACATTTGACTGACAATCAACAGGTTATGCTTTAAACTGTCTACATACATAACATTTCCAGCTTTAACCTTTTCTTTCAGGAAAAAAAAGCCTTTACCTTTTATGATAGCAGGAGTGTCATTTACAAATGAGACATTATTTTCCTTTTCTAAGGCATTATATGAGTGAAGTTTTTCTTTGTCACCTATCATGTGTTTTGAGCATCCACTGTCGATGTACCACTAATTTTCTTGTCCTTCTACATACAAGGCTATACCACATCTTTCTATTTGATATTATTTCCTTCTCCATATCTTGGGATTTAAGGAAGTTTTCTCCTTTTGAGATGTTTGTCGAAATTTTCTCCCGCATTTAGATTCTTCATGATCAAAGTTGTTACAGATTGACCATTCTATTTCATTTTCAAGAAGAGTAAAGTTATTATAGGAACTTTTCTTGATCCCTGTTACATTCCTTTGATTTCGTGCTTCTCTAGTCATGATGGTTTTGTAAGCAACACATTGAGCAGCTTTGTGTCCAAAATTATGACATGAAAAACATTGCCCATTAAAGAAGTTCCTGCGGCTATCGAATCTATTAACATGGTGATTGTAGTTTCTATTGATATTCATCTTTGGAGCAAATTGAGTATGATTTACCTGAGGTTGGTTATGGCTTCTATTCATCCTTGGAGTAAATTAAGTCTGATTTACCTGGTGATCTGATTTATTCCTTTGTTGACGATTGTCATACTGTTCACTTCTCTTTGCTGCATCAAGATAGCTTTTGGTGGAGGTTGACGACTTTGTGATTGAGATGCATCTTCAGTATATCCAAGACCTATCTTTATCAAAGGAGAATTTTGAACTTTGATAATTTCATTTAAAGTTTCTAATCCTTTAGCAAATCTAATATTGAGAGATTTCATTTTCTCAAGATCCTTTCTTAGACCCGTAATTTCACATTCTAGTTTTTCATTGTGTTTTTCTTTTTCAGCAAGTTGGTATGTTAAGATATCTATAAACATATTCTTTTCTTCTAAAAAATTTTTGAGTTTAGATATTTCTTCATGAAGGTCTTCCTCTTCTAAATTATCCCAAAAATTATCATCGTCATAAGCCATGAGAATTCTGTAATCTTGTCTAGTTTCATCTTCATCGCTATTAGATAAACCATTGCTATCTTCATGAGTATAGTAGCTCCTTTTATTCACAACTTGTTTTCTATTCCCTTTTGCATATTCCTTTCCTTTTTAAAATTTATCTTTATGAGGATATCTGGTAGCATAATGACCGACTCTGCCACAAGAAAAGCATTTGAAGAGTAACTTACCTCTAAACCTTCCAGAACCCCATTGAAGCTTTTTAGCAAAGTTTACCCCATCTTATTCTTCTGAAATATGTCCTAATTCATTGTGTTCTTCCTTTCCTTTTGTTGAAGCTTTGAATGTGTCTTTTCTCATATCTGATGGTCCTCCTTTTCTCATCTCAAAGGCAGTTAATATTCAATGAACCTACATCATAATGATATTTGCAGATCTTGTTTTTCTTCTATGGAAGACACTTTGGATTCAAATTTAGCAGACAAGGATCTCAAAACTTTCTCAACTGAGGTAACTTCCTTAATTTCTTCACCCAGATTCTTCATACAATTGACAACCTCATCTATATGTAGGAAGTAACTAGCCATGCTTTCATTACTATGCATCTTAAGAGTTTCATACTAAATTCTAAGAGTTTGAAGTTTAGCACGTTTTACTGAGAGTCTCCATTGTAGCTGAGAATGATTTTGTCCCATATTTCTTTGGCTGATTTGAGTTGCATGACTTTGAAAAAATCTGATTGTTACAAACTTCCCAATAAAGTATTGACAGCTTTGGCATTGGTTTCATATTGCCTTTTACCTGTCGTATCTGTAGGAATTGCTGTTGGAAATGTATATCCTCCTTCCACAATTTCCTAGACATCCATTCCAAATGATTGAAGATAGGTTGTGGTTCTTATTTTCCAATAAAAAAAGTTGCTCCCATCGAAGATTGGTGGTCTGATGGATCAGATGCTTTCTTGATTATTCATGTTGATGGATCTCCCTTCAAGCGATCAAACTTCTTATGAAGGACCTGCTCTGATACCAATTGTTGGAAATAATACTGAGAGGAGGGTGAATCAGTATTATCAGATCAATAATTTTATTTCCCAAACATATTTATATACGCTACTTCAGTGAAGTGAAATAGTGTGTACATGTGACTGTGCTTAAAGAAATCAACGTATTTGCAGAGAACTTGTGATTTAGACAGTTTATCATGTGTTGAGATTAAACAAGTATATCAGAGACTTATTAGACAGTGCAGTAAAATTAGAATAAATCATCACACATAAGCAACACACATGAACATCAAGATTTAAGGTGGAAACCTAATGTGGGTAAAAACCACCTGCTGTTGTCGTCTCTGTCTTCTTTTAATAATAAGAAAATTTGTTTACAATCTTGTACTGGTGCAGACTCATACTAGTACATAGACTTCTACCTGCAGAAGGTTACAACCTTCTCTCGTTTTCCAGCTTCTACTGGAAGGGAGCTACAACCCCCTAACTATTGTACTAGCCAATATGTTTACTAGTATGTAGGTTCCAGCCTCCAAAAAACTCCACTCTTCCACCAGGGACCACGTTTCATGAATTTTCAGACTGGATAATCCTGGATCACAACACCACAAGATGAAGGCCACGTTTCATCAAATTTTCACACTAGAGCCATCAAAGTCTTTTAAACTTAAACTGCATCAACCAATATTCAGTGAATCTGAACAATCAGATCGCTGACACCAGAACATTGTGCTGAACCTAGAACACTGCATCATCATCCAGAACCAACTGTAACCTTAAAAATCATGTATTAGAGTGTATACGCTACTTGGTTGAACCCAACCTGCATGTATACGCTACTTCCTTTAACCCAACCTGCGTATATCTCTAAATATATTGAATCATAAACTTCTGAACCATACACTGTACCAATCAGTGACATTTTGAAGATCTACTATCATATTACAGAGTTCAAAACAAATAGCAGCAAGGATCACCCTTCCTTCTCAATAAATCAATCAATCAGAATTAATTTCCTTATACAACAGTTCTACGTTCAGATATGAGAGGACTTCATTGACAGACAACAGTAAAACAAAAGAATTTGATCAGATAGATCAGTCAGATTTGAACATAAGTTTTTCTTTTTGTATATGCTCATGAAAGAGTCGAACCTGCATGTACACGCACTTTGGCTGAGACGAATCTGTGTACAGATCTGCAAATTTTGATTCAGAACTTTACTGCAATTTCAGACTTCAGAAAAACCCAAATCATGATAGATAACAAGTAGAACAGGTGAAAAATATCAGATCTGGTCTCAACCAATATTAGATCATTCAAGAATAAGTCATTTCAAGTCTCATGATTCCTAATCCAATGTTGAACTCAAGGTGCACATGAAAATTTCAGATCCGTTCCCAAACATAACCTTGCAACATAATATATACTTCAGATAGAAGTATTCCCTAGAATCTAATTGCTTGCACACCATGGCCTAATGATCTTCTCCTCCTGATATCCTCTTATGCCTTTCTCAATACCTTGGACCAAAACCACTTAGGACCAATACCTTGAACCCAATACCTAGGGTCAATACCTTGGACCAAATGCCTCAGACCAATTACATTGGAAATACCTTGGATCAAATACCTTGGACCAAAAACTTGGTTTTCCAACATGTACGCACTTTTCCTCGTGTGAAAGTGCGTGTATACGTTATACGCTACTTTTATTCTATTAAATTGCGTGTATACGCGCCTTGGACAAAGTGAACCAGTGTATACCTCTCTTTCTTCATTCTTTGTAGTCTGATATGTAATCCTTTGCTATTGACCTACTGCACTGTGAACTTTCATCTGAGTGAGTTGCCATCAAGGACAACACCTGTATCATAATGCTAACACAAAGAATAAAGAAGAAGAACACAAAATTGATGAGATAGCTTCATTAAAGAAATTTTTCTAATTGAATTTCAAGAATGGAAACTCAGCCGAGAGTGGCTCAATAGAATGTAAAGAAACCTCAAACACAATACAAGAGACCTTTTCAGCCACAAATTTTGTTGAGAGAAATACCAAATAATAATAATCAAATTTAGCCTCCATTAATGATTGATGATCAAGACCCTGAAGAAGTATTACCAGTTGTGACCAATGATATTAATTATTTGGATGACCAATGTTATAAAAATTCCATTTTTCCCCTCAATCAAATTTCTCATCCCCGCTCCAAATAAAGAATCTGCTGAAATTTCCAAATACCAAGTTTTTTCCAAATTTTTTGATTGTTGATTTAAATAAAAGATATGACTTGAGACCTAAACAAGCCCCTGGTAGACCTGCAAAAAAGGTTACCTTTGATGTACCACAAGAGAAAACTGCAAAAACTTCATTTGTTCCACCCCAAATCCCTATTGTTTACTACTACAGGAAAATATGTCCCTATTGTTTTCAATGTAGAAAGAGAATTAGAAAGGGTAAAAATTCCAATTTCCTTATCTGAACATTCAAGGAATCGAGGTTATAAGCAACCGATTTATAAATGGATACAATATTCAAGTGTAGATGTTGAAGGGGATGTAATTAGCTTACATGATGAGAAGCCTTCAGTAGTTTTTTGACCAAGTTCGGACATGACAGATGAAATTGTGCCACTTTTTTATGTCACATTAAAAGTTCATGATTTTATTTTGTACAACTGCATGCTAGATTATGGTGCTTCTCATAATTTAATGCCCAAAGTTATTATGGACCATCTTAAGTTGCAAATTACTAGGCCTTATCATGGCTAGTACAATTTTGATTGAAAGAAAGTACCATGCTTGGGGTTGATTAAAGATTTAGTTGTCACCCTTACTCAAATTCCTGTCAAAATCATAGTAATGGATATAGTAGTGACAAACATCCCTCCTAAATTTGGTATGCTATTATCAAGATCCTGTTGTGCTAAGCTTGGAGGAAGGTTACAAATGGATATGCCTTATGCTACCATTCCTATTTATGGAGGTGAAAATTTAAGGTTGTATAGGGAATTCAAATTCATAAACATTATTTGTAAAGCTAATAAAGAAATAAATCATCCTATATATTCCTTTAATCAAGATCTAGGGTGTTTTATCTTGGCTACAAATGATCAGTGTAATCCAAAAAACAGAATTGAGGACATTATAAATGTTCCCCAAGCATCAGGCAATAATATTTGGAAAATGTATTTTGATGGGGCTTTCTCTAAAGATGGAGCTGGGGCAAGAATTGTTTTGATTTCACCATAAAATAAAAACATTATTCAATCCTTTAAGTTATATTTTTAAGTTGCTAACAATGTGGCAGAATATGAGGCTTTAATTTTGGGATTAGATTTGGCTAAAAATTTCAAAGTGCAACATCTCGCAGTATTCGATGATTCATAATTAATAGTAAAACAAGTCATAAATCTTTGTCAAACAAAAGATTCTGGACTGAGAGATAACATAAATGAAGTATGGGATTGTGTGGAAATTTTTTTCAAGCTTTTAGTATTTCAGATATCCCAAGAGAAGATAAGATTCATGTACATTGCTTGGCAGTTTCTGCAAGAACTTTCAAAAATCCAGATTCCTTATAGTTACAGTATCAAATTGAAGTGAAGTACATACCTTGTATTTTGAATAATTTAAGACACTGGAAAGTGTTGAAAATAACAACAACAAATGCCAAAAATAACATCAAGAAAAAAAATCCTAATTTAATTTGTCCTTGAATTAAATTGGGAATAAAATTGTAATTCCACATCTCATGACAACTTGTAATAGTTAACTAAGTTAAATTGACTTAGTTGGCTCAGTTAATTCGAGTTAAAGGTCTAACTAGAGTCATGTAGAGTGTCTCCTACAATTAGTGCACTAGTGGAGTTTATTTTGAGTTGTAATTATTTAATTCAATCTAACTGAGTTAAATTTAGTTAAACTAATTCCAATTGATGGAGGAATTAGTGGAAGGTCCAGTAATGGGGTGCAACCTGAAGTAGTGGCGTGCAACCTATAGTAGTGGGGTACAACCTGCAGTAGTGGGGTGTTGCCTATCGAATAATGGGGTGTTTCCTACAGTGATCAACCAGTAAAATGAAACGAGTTGGTGAGACCAAGCAATAGGAAGCACAAGTTTGACATGCATGGAGCTTGTCAGGGAAAGGAAGTAGGAGCTTGGAAGGCTAGGATTTTGGCTAAATATTGGCCAAAGGTAGCTAATCAGGTAGAGGATAGAAAATACTTGTGCATGTTGAGCTCAAGGTTGAGTAAATAACATTGTATTCATCCAAGGCTTGCCTAGGAAGAAGTGAGACAGATAGAGATAGTGCATAGGTTTCTTGGGCTTGAGTAAAGCATTGTAATCTTCTCATATTTTCTGACTAATGCAATATCTAGATAGCAAGGGTTTTTAGCTATGGATTTCCCTAGGAAATCATTGTGTAATGTGTTCATTGAATTATTTCTCTTGTATGCTTCGTGATTTCGTGATCGTTTAATTGTTTCCGCTGATGAGTAGAGTAGATTCAAGTTTATTGTTTTAGCATATTTGCTGTAGCACCATTTACCACTCTTAGTAGATCTGATGCTCTCATTATGGCCTAGGGCAACCCTTCCTTCCAGACTTGGTCCAAAATCTAGAAAACAATGTTTTATTCCCTATACACTACTTTTCCCTGTGATAAAAGCGTGTACACGCGGGTCAACATATATCCAACCTGCGTACATATGTTAAAACACTTAAAAAAATTAAATTTTCTTAATTTCGGGTGGAGTTCACTGGTTTTACCTGTTACTCACCTCCTATTTCCTGTGGCCCAACTATTTCCCCACTGAAAATAACTAATTTGGAGAGGTATAAATAAACCTCCATGGGAATGCCTTAAGGGAGAAAGGATGAGATATTGATACTGTTACACAGTAATTTGTCACTGCCTTCATACCAATCTTCCTATTGTGTCATGAGTCCAAATCATTCATGCTCATGCTCTCTGATGTTGCCAAATGACCCACTTTGCCAAAGTCTTTCCATCATCGCGACTGTTGTAAAAATAAACGCGCCGATGAGCGCTCCAAAACAGACCGAACGCACTGTCATCGCGGAAGTACACGTGATTCCCGCGATGGTCAAATTTCATGAGATAGCGCGACTGTTGCTTATATTTGATCACGCTGGCATGACTTTCTCCGTTATGTAGTAGCGATGTGAGCGCTCCAGTACAGTTATGTACCCGCAATGATCCTGTCTGGGCGAGTTTGTTCTAACAGCTGGCCTTCCAGATGACTCCAGACCTGGTTGTTGGTCTTGTATATGTCGCCCTCCCTTCTCTGGCATGTCTATTTCGTCATTTGAGCCACCTTCCTTGGAGATAAGCTCATCTTCCCACAATTCATGGAGACTCCTTCTCCTATTTAAGCCTCCACCATTGCTATAAGCTGCTAGTTTGGAATTCATAGTGTTTGGAGTGTTGCTGATAGTGTGTGAGCTTGATAGGTAGCTGGTGTGACAAGTGTGGGATTGTTAGAGAGCTTAAGGAAGGTTATGAAGTGTTTTGATCTTGTGTAAACTTGTAAGTGAGAGAGTTTTGTCTTGGGAGATCTATATTCAAGGGTGAATGCTTGAGGAACTTGCTGGCTGGACCCTCTTGAGAAGGATTTGACGTCAGAACTATGGTTGTATTCTTCTTTGTTTATCAATAATAGACGATTATCATTATGGTTCCTCTCTTATTGTCTTTATGATGGCATGGATTGATCGTTATGTGCATCCTTTCGTGACTGATCTGTTGCATCTTTATTGGACTTTTATGCATTGTGTTATGTATCGTTCTTTTCTATGTGCAGGTTATCCGGTGGCTGCAAGTTGTGACCCAGCCGGAGCAGAAGAGAACAGTAGAAGAGCCGACTAGCGCAGTACTTCATGTCGGTACTTTGGAATTTGGTCAATTAGGAACCTGTGTGTTAGCATTGTTTGATTGTTGCTAGACCCTATTTGGACAAGTAGGGATCGCCTCTGTCTGTAGAGGGGATTTAACTCCACAACAGATACTATAGTGAGATTATCCGTGATCAAGTCTAAAGAATCCCTGTGTCTCCTGCACTCCCCAATAGATTATCTATAGCTTACTCCACCTTATCTATAGCTTACTTTAATAAAAAGGAATGATGTTCTGTTTCCGACATGAAATATGTTTATGCATAAAAGTTATGTTGTAATTCATTTATGAATCTTATATTGATGTATAATTACTCATCCATTTATATGATTTAAAGTTAACATCATGTATATCCTTTATGTTTCTACGGTTGTGTATGTTCCATTTCAATAATTTTCAGGTTTCAAGAACATTGGAGAAGCTGAGGGTTTGCACCCTGCGGGATCTACCCAAACAAAGGACATCGGTAAGGGAACTCTTACCCGATTTAGTAGAATAAGGACTTTTGATGATTGTTTGAGCATTTCTTGTTGAAGTTCGCCCCTTGCTCTGTTGGGGTTCTCAACCCAAAGCCCTAGGGTGGTTTCACCTGTAACAGAATTGGCGACTCCACTAGGGATAACAATCTTGTTATTCCTGGTTTGGGTTGTTTGTTCTCAATCAGGGTTCACTTTCTTGATTGCTTGCTTTTGCAGTATTGTTTGGTCCATTAGTGTCCCAGGCATCAAGTCTGATCTTCTTGATCAGACCTTGATTTTTGTTTTTCCTTATAAAGCTTTGTATACGCTTTTTACTTTGTTTATAGTAGCGTATACACGCAGGTTTCTGTAAAGCAGACTCGTGTATACGTGAACTTCCTGTATTAGAAACACGTGTGCACACTTATGTGTTTTTACGCAGTCGCGTATGCAAATTTTTGGATGATTTTTTCAAATATTTCTGCCCAGTTAGGTTTGTAGCCTGGTGTCTATTGTTGTATGGTCATCTGATGTTTGGAGAATCTATTTTTCTTGCAAGCTTTCTTTTTCAAAATCTCCTTCTCACTGAAAAGATTTGGCCTAAGTTTGCTTCTTAAGCAAGTTTGTAGTTTGCATCTTGGTATTCAAGGCTTCGTTCCAAAGTTCTTGGTTGTTCTGGTATTTTAGAACAAGAAATTGTTTTCAATTTCCTTATCAACCTAGATTTCAAGTTCTCTTGCTTTGCTTTCCTTTGTTTGGTGGCCTTATTGATTTTCTTGCTTTTTGAGAGTCTTTTTGACAAGTTTGAAAGTATTTCTTTCTTGGCCTTTTGGTCAGTTTTTCAAAATCTTTTGCTGCTATTTGGGTCAGTTTGTACAAGTTGTAGTCTTTCTTGTTCAAGTTTCATTCATTTTCGAGTTTATAACTTGCAAGATTGAAAGATTCTTGTGCTTATTTATTGATCTTTTGAGTTTTAGTAGTACTCCTGTGACTTCAAAAAGTTGTTTTTGTTTCCTTAAAATAAAAAGCTCAAAAAACATTGCTTTTTTTTTTTCTTTTTCCAAGTTTTTGGTTTATGATTTCTTTTGCTTGAGAGGTGAATAGCAATCTTTTGCAATTTTTCTGCTTCTTTTGAAGAGAAACTTGTGTTCAAATTTTTGTTCTCTTCAGTTTAAGTTGGCTCATTGTCTCTACAAAGTATTGCATTTGCTTATTAAGGTTGTTTAGGATCTTGCATCATCATTGTAACTTGCATTAGGGTAGTTTGCATTTTAAGGCATTATTACTCTTTTTAGTTTTCGGGTGTGTGAATATTGTTTCAGAAAAGAAAAGAAAAGAAAAATATTGTGCTTTATATAAGTTTTCGTAGAACGCAAGTAGAGATCACTCTTCATCGAAGAAAATGACTGCATTCATATAGTTAGTTTTCTGTTGATTTATTTTGCGTCATAAAAACATCATTAGTTTCACTCTCGTAATTTCCCCTAGCTTAAAGAACAACTATATAAAATCAAGCAGTTAATAAAATGAACTAGAACTTTTATTGTTGTTATTAAAGAAACACCAACAAGTTTAGGTTCATTAGGGCTTTGGATTAGGTGAGTGGAGAGTTAACTCTCCAAGGCCACTCAAATTACAAAACATAGAAGTTGAATAAAGAGCGAAACCCAATATCGTTAGAAAGACAGGGAAAGCTCCATGACTGGGAGTTAAGCACGAGGGAGTGTGAAGACAAGGAAGAGAGATACCCCCCTCCAACTTGTTGGATCTCACCTCACGACTGTTCCACCCGGCTTTTGATACGAGTTGGTATCCATAGTTTCCTTTCATAGGAATCACATAGGTGTCTGTGGAGGGGAATCCCATGGCACCTGAGGCTGACGTTGCATCATGTTCAGCAGTACTTCTGGAGGGTACCCTTGCGAAGCTTGGGTGCTTGCACCAGAAAAGGCTGTTGTCTGGAGGTCAGCGTAATTGCTTCTGATACCTTCGCTAGTAGACTTGGGGCGTAATTACCCCAGTCTATTTTCAGAAGGCCCTTGATTTTGGCTTTCTTGTATTTTGGTGTCTGGTCCTAATCACCCAGAGCGAAAATACTTGAGAGTTGTTTGATTGCTTGTATCTTTAGGGACTTTTAGAGAGTGCTCTTTGCTCCTAGTTGGCCTAGATTTATAACCTTTTTGAGTCTTTAAGTAGATTTCTTAAAAATAATTCAAAGTGGCTGATCGACCAACTCATCGGTCTAGGAGACTTCATGGGCTATCACCTATGAGTCCTGAGTCTTCTCCTCGAAGGTATAGGAGTAATACTGCCAGTGGTTTTCAACCAGTGGCAACAGGCGCATCGGAGGTTGATCCGCCAATTGGAGTCATTAATTCACAAGATAGACCTGGCACAAGTAGAGAGTTAGAGAGGAACAATCCAGTTCGTTCTCAAGTCCTCTTCTATTCGGAAGATAATATTGAGGTTGAAGAACTTCCTGAGTCGGTTGCGGCTCCTCATTTTCCTCTTCCTCCCGGTCATCTAGACGTTCTATTGTACGTTGGAACTCTGACAAACAGGCCTTCGAGCCCGGGTTTACATCAATCTATTCCTTCAATGACCACTACTGGAAGCATGGAATCCATGACAAGTGCTACGAGTATGCAGAATCCCATATCTGTGCAAGGAGGAGGAACTACACCTTCTGTTACTCCTAGCACTTCTATATTTGGTTCTACTTCCATTCCATCATTGAGTGCAAGTTCTTAAGCTACTGCCTCTGGAATTTGCTTTTTCCCTTTTGGAATGCCAACCAGCGCGATTCCTTCGGTTCCATTGAGTATTCCATAAACTACCTGCACATCCATGGTGAGTGGATTAACTTATTTTATGGGTTTCCCGTTTAGGGTTGGTCATATACCACATTCCAACCCAATTTTGGGATCCATGCCTTTTTCCTTTTCAAGTCAAGGTAGTAATCCATTTCAAAGTTGGAAAAACTCCGCAGTTAGTGGTTTAGGAGCCAGGAATCAATCTTATTTTAGTCAACAGGGGAATATGTTGTATTCTTCTGTCAATTCTTTTCAAAAATTTTCTCCCTATGCTAACACATGGAATCCTTATCAGGGGCTTTCTTCTCCTTTTAACACTTCGTTAGGGGGTAACTTTACTAGTTACAGAGGATTTGTGGCAGAAGTTGGTCAAACTCTAAATTTTTCTAGATCACAAGGATGTCCTTATGGTTTAGTTGGGTCTACAAATTACTTCAGGAAATCTAGTGCCTTCACAAATCTAGGTCAATCTTTTCAGAATGTTGGGAGTTTCGCCCACACCGGGTGGAATCCTTAGGGTCCGCCACAACTCCCTTTTTTGGCACTGTTAAACTTGCCAGATCTTAATAAATTGACTAATGATCTGATTAGGTATAGATCGTTTTGGCCTCCGGTCCCAACCAAACTTCCCTCTGATATCCCAAAATTCGAGGGGAAGAAGGGTGAAGATCCTGGTGACCACGTAGCCACTTTCCACTTATGGTGTTCGTCCAACTCCCTGATAAACGATTCAATCAGGTTGAGATTATTTCAATGTACCCTAACTGGAAATGTGGCTAAGTGGTACATAGAGCTACCAAGGGGCACGTTTACTTCTTTCAGTGATTTGGCTACTATCTTTTTGAACCATTTTCAATTGCTTGTCCGATATGATGCGAAACTGAGCTTCTGGTTAATTTCCAACAAGATCAGGAAACTCACATTTCCGATCATATTTAGGAATGGAGGAGAAGGAAGAGGGTCATCAAAGCTGATATCCCACAAGAACTCCTTCTCGAATGGTTTCTTAAATCATTACAATCTGAGATCTCTAAGGACATGTCCCTCCCCAGTGTTTTCACTGAGAAGAAAACTATTTTCAGGGCCCAACAATTAGAACTGATCTATTCTCAGTCCAGGGTTATTCAAAGAATTCTACCTGATGCTCCTAGATCCAAGGTGGATATAGCCAAACCGAAGCCAGGTCCCCATTTGGATGGGCTAGTCGGATCAATTGATGTAAACACTGTTAACCTGCTAAATCAATTGCAATGGTTGTCTTTACAAACTACTTCCTCTATGAAGGCATCACCATCCACATCTACACGTTCTCAAACTATGTCGATAAACACCGTCCAAACTTCTAACCCCAAAGTAACTCAACAATCCGATGGGAAGAAGAAAGGATGAGGCAATAAGAAGAACTAGGATGGGAAGGGCAATGCGAACAAACCCAACAATGATGTCAGAGAGGTTAGGAAAGAGTCCAAGAAGAAGGTAAAATTTCCATGCAAGTTACGTAATGGGGATCATTTGACTCATCTTTTCCCTAAGATCCAAGATGCTCAGCGCTTATTAGGACAATAGGGGTCTTCTAGCTCCCAAGCGGTTCTCACTAACCCTTTTCCCCAAGGGAAACAATTACTTGCTGGCGCAAATTCTAATGTTGGTACCCCCATAGGGGGCAACCAGGAAGGGGAAAATTCATAAAATTTTTATATGATGAGCTCACATATCGATGTCTCTATGTGGTCACATGATTACGGTGAATCGAAATCATCTAAGACTAAGTTTTCTTCCCATGCCTCAGAGTCGCTCCATATTGAGAGGCCCTTTGTTGAGTCTATACCTTGGATGCCGAGAGAAGGCTCTCTCTTTATGATTTAACTTTGTTTTGGGTAAATTTCAGGCTAGTTATTAGTGCTCAAGGTGTTTTGTTTTGATTGGGTGGTGGAATTAAGAAAACAAATGGGTAGAGCAAGTATTCAGGCCATTGGGCTATGGAGTCAATAAAGAAGGGTTTAACTGGATCTGATCTATTACTAAGGTAAGAGTCCACTGGGCAGGCTAGCAGAACAAAAGAAAATCTGTAGGTTTAAATGGATGAGGTAGTCCTAACCCTGGCAAAGGGAAATGAAGAATCCTTAACCGAGATTAAGATGAAGAAAGGAAGGATGATCAATAGCAAAGGGCAATGAAGAATCCTTTACTATGGACCAAAGGGGGGGGGGTAAGCTACGAAAGTAAGGGAGCAATTAAGAATTCCCAGACCAAGGCAGTTTAGTAGAAAACATAGAGAAAGAAAACAGTTAAAACGGAGAGCACTTAAGCTAATTCTGATGATATCATTCCTTGTTTGCTTTTAAGATTTTGTAAGATACACATATGAATGTTTATACCATGAAGAGAAAACAATATTTAAACATAGAGAGATAATACTTATTTGTTCCAACTGTGCACAAGAATCTAATGAAATGTCCTCAACTTTATTTCATATCCAGCAAAACTAGTCCAGTCTTGAGTACAATAGCTCCTTGGCTCAAAAATAAAATGTCTTCAGAAATGTATTTTAATCCACCCTAATTACTTCATTTTGTGAAGTATTTATACAAAAAATGTTTACAAAAATATCTCATAACTATATGAGAATTATTCGAGGAAATGAAAATATCTTTAGCAAGAAGATAGAGACAGATGGAGAATTGCCTTCTTGCTATCCCTTTTATTGTGACTGTGCTGGCTATTGTAACTTGGATTAGGCTCTTTCAGTTGCTTTGTAGTTGTGTGCTGGAATCACTTTCTATCTTCTACCTACTGATACTCTTTACCTATTCTACTTTGACCCTGTATTACCTATTTCATCTAGCAGCAATGTTTTACCATACAGATTTACTGTAGTAACTTTATAGTAAATCAATCAAACTTGTCCACCATTCATTGTTAGGAAATTTCATCCTTATCATTTTCCTTTAAATCTCGTCTGCTTCTGTATATTTAGCAAAACTTGGCCTGCTGGTAAACAAATGCTTTACCTCATGCTCTATGTAAAACATATTCTCCAAACTGTCATATAGTACCTTACCAGTGGGCAGAGATTTCACTCCAGAGGTACTAGCTTGGTTACTGGCTAGCTTGTTGAGCCTGTCAATGTAGTCATCTTGGGTCATCAATTTTCATGTATTACTATAGGATTGGGAAGTCCTTTTTCTCTTAGGATGCCATACTTTGTTATAAACTGCCAATGTCTGCTTGGATGCTTTGACACCTTTTCTCCAAATTGAGCATTAGGTTCCTCTTGGTGAGAACCTTATTTATTTCTATAATAGTTGCTATTCTGTCCTCTATTTCTAGCTCATCTAGGTGGTACTTGTTTTTTCTATTCAAAAATGTTATTAATTGGTTTGCCTCTTTAGGCTTGTTTCCCAATTCTTCCCTTGTTTTATTGATTTCTTCTGTGGCTGTTTTAACCAGTTCTGTCTGCTCAAAAATAATTTGAATGGATGGCCAAACATCATTGATAGAATCAATGATGTTGGCCCAAATAATTTCTTTCATGTCACCCAGTGGCTCTTGTAGTGTTAAGTCCTTTTCAAGGACTTTTATTCTCTCAACCATTCTCTGGTTTTTCTGAACTTCTTCTTTTTACTGTATCTGGACTAGTTTACAATCAGTCTCCAGATTTGATACTTTTTCTCTTAGGTTATTAAGTTCAGTGGCTTGGATGCTCATTTTTTCCATGGCCCCTACCAGTTCAGCGGTTTGTTCTGTTGAAGTACCTGTGCTCCTAGATGCCCCTATGCCTATTGATGTACCTGTTACTGGCAAGGCTGTTGCTAGTGGAAGTGTTGGAGCCAAGGCAACAACTAATGTGGAGGGTACTGGAGTGGAGTCTGTAGGAATTACAGTCTGAGGAGTGGTGGCTAACTCACTCTGCTTAGAATGTATCAGGTTGTCTAGCCCCTTTTAGTTTCTTTCAACTGATCATTAAGCTTTAGGACTAAGTCCATAAGTTCTTCCTCCTTCTATGTTTCCAACACTTCAGCTGTCTAAGGATGATGTAGTGGAGGAATTTTGAGCTGCTTCTTCAATGCAACTATATCATCATTTTTCTTCTTGATGAGCTTCTCTGCAGCTTTCACATCCTTGGGATCATGTCCCAGCTCTATGACCAAGTCCTCCAAGGACTTTATTCTGGTGTCTTTAGCCTGTGAAGAGGCCTTTTCCAATTGGAATTGTATTGATATGTTGTTCAATGAATTTTGGAGCTGGTGGGATGGGATTGCTTTATTGGTCAAAGTGGAGTAGACCATTTCACCAGTTTGTTGATGTAACTCAATTTGGTTAATAGGATGGATATCCTTGGCCAATACTTCAAAATCTGTCTTTCGATAATCTGGCATTGATTTGGGTTTCTGTGTGGTTGGCTTCAAAAAACTCATCTGCATTTTCCCTTCTTTTATGTCAAAGGATGACATTAGCCTTGTTTGATTTGTTGGAGCCATTTTCAAGTAATGTGCATAACTTTGCACCTTTAGCCTTTCATTCCTTGCTTTGATTTCCTTGTATTTTTCCTTAATATCTAGACTCTACCCAGTAGGAGCCCTGAAGGAGGATAATTCCACAGTCTGTTGCCTTTCCAACATTTGAGCTTGTGAGGTGGAAGGTTCTTATGTCCCTCCTGAAGGAATGGTATGTCTGCTTTCTTCTCCTCCTGTTCCTTATGTTTCCTCAGTGTATTCCTTCTCTGAAAATGGGTTCATCCTTTGCCTCTTAACATTGTAGGTTTTAACCCTGTACAGAAATTACCTGCATACGAATTCTTAAACAAAGAAAATAAACAATGCGAGAGCATAACCCATAAAACACATATGCATAGAGATTTTTCCTTGGATCCCAAAACCGGGACTACCAACTTGAATTTTCATTATGTTCCTTTCAATGTTACAATACATATTTATACATGCCGAAGCATCCAATACCATGGACCGAAAACCATCGCGTCCAAAAAACATGTGCGAAAATCATGCACAAAACCATAGGTGGGTCCGCCCAACCTAACATATGGTCCAAAACCAAAATTTTCCGGGGCGCTGCCCCGGACCCCATAAAGTGGGGTTACGAGTGCCCTTCAAACCCCCTATTAACTACGTGGAAAGAATATAACACAACCCAACAATCTCCCACTTGTTGTTTTCTTTCCACAGGGGGCCACAGGAGAGCTTAGTCATTTTTTCAGCCCTGAGATTCCCATTGCTTCTCTACACCAAGAGAACTTCTCAGAGCTCACAAATTTTGTCAATGCATCTGCAGTATTCTTCAAAGTGTCCACCTTTACCAGCAACACCTTTCTGTCTTCTATCATATCCCTCACAAAGTGATACTGAACATCAATGTGCTTTGTCTTTGAATGATAAGCAGGGTTCTTTGCCAAGAAAATTTCACTTTGGCTGTCATAGTCTATTCTTATAGCTCCCTGTACTAACCCCATACTTGAGCACAATCTCTGCAACCAAACTGCTTCCTTGCTTGCATGAGTGGCTACCATGTATTCTGCCTTTGTAGTTGATAGTACCACTATAGATTATTTCTTACTCATCCAACTGACTGCACCTCCAAATAGGTTAAACACATACCCACTTGTAGGTCTTCTCTGATCTAGATCTCCAGCCCAGTCTGCATCAACAAAGCCATGAATATCCAACACTCTGTCCAATCTTGGTCTTCCTTGGTAGCACAAACCATAATCACTAGTGCCACGCAAATACCTGAAAACCCGCTTCACTGCTGTCCAGTGCTCCTTCCCAGGTTTTGACATAAACCTGCTCAATACTCCCACTGCATGTGCAATGTCTAGTCTAGTACAGACCATTGCATACATCAGGCTACCCACTGCACTTGCATATGGAACACGGGACATGTCCTCTTCCTCTTCTTGTGTCTTGGGATACTGTTCAGCAGATAACCTCACACCTACAGGAATAGGAACCTTCACCGGTTTACTATCCTGCATATTAAACCTCTGGAGTATTGTCTCGACATACTTCCTCTAGTTTAACCAGAGCTTCCTCTTTGACCGATCTCTTTTAATTTCCATGCCCAAAATATAGTTTGCAGCACCAAGATCTTTCATGTCGAATTTGGAGGACAATTGGGTCTTCAAATCCTGGATAATTTCTTTGTCATTTCCAACCAGCAACATATCATCCACATACAAGACCAGATAAATAATACGGTCACCAATTAATTTAAAATACACACAATGATCTGCTTTGCTTCTGGTGAAGCCAAGTCCCCGTATAAATGTATCAAATTTCTGATACCACATCCTTGGTGACTATTTTAACCCATACAGAGACTTCTTTAACTTGCATACCAGGTCTTTCTTACCCTTCACCGCAAAGCCTTTAGGTTGCTTCATGTAGATTTCCTCTTCCAAATCCGCGTGAAGAAATGATGTCTTCACATCCATCTGTTCTACCTCAAAATCAAAAGCAGCAGCAACAGATAAAAGTAATCTAATAGAAGTTACCTTGGCAACAGGAGAAAAAATATCACCAAAATCAATTCCCGGCACCTGGGAATAACCTTTTGCTACCAACCGAGCTTTGTATTTCTCCACCTTTCCTTCTGCATTTGTCTTCTTCTTGAACACCCATTTGCTGCCAATGGGTTTCCTTCCAGCCGGCAAATCCACCAGATCCCAAGCCGCATTTTTGTGCAAAGATGCCATTTCATCGACCATGGCCTCTTTCCAGAGTTTTCCATCCCCTGAATCCACTGCTTCCTTCACAGTTCTGGGATCATTATAAGTAACAGACAAAGAAAAATTTAAACTGAAAGCAGATGGACTATACCTTTCTGGCTGCCTTCTTTCTCGAACTGATCTTCTCATAGCCGGAGTTTGTGGCTCTTCATCTTCTGATTCCTCCTCTGCTGCAGAGTCTGATTCTTCCTCCTTTGGCTCAAACTCTATCTTCTCAGGTTCCTTTGGTTGGACTTCATGTTGAATAACATCTTTTACCTCTTTGAACAACACATCTCGACTGTACACAACCTTCCGTGTGACTGGGTTCCAAAGCTTATAACCCTTTAAACCATCCTTATACCCAATAAAGATGCACTTTTCAGATTTACTATCCAACTTGGTTCGTTTCTCCTTTGGAACATGTACATATGCATCACATCCAAATACCCTTAGATGTGAAAGAGAGGGTTTCTTACCAGTCCATACTTCTTGTGGAGTCTTATCCTCCAACGCTGATGAAGGTGATCTGTTGATCAGGTAACATGCAGTATCCACCGCCTCTGCCCAGAATTCCTGTCCTAACCTGGCACCACTGAGCATGCTTCTTGCCCTTTCCATCAACGTCTTGTTCATTATTTCTGCGACTGCATTTTGCTGAGGTGTATATGGAGTAGTCTTTTGCCGTGCTATACCACACTTCTTACAAAATTCTTCAAATTCCTTGCTGCAAAATTCTCCACCATTATCTGTCCTCAGCACCTTTATCTTCTTCTCTGTCTGATTTTCCACCAGAGCCTTAAATTCTTTAAACCTGTCAAAGACTTCAGATTTCTTCTTAAGAAAATATATCCATGTATTCCTTGAGAAGTCATCTATGAATGATACATAGTACACAAAATTACCCAGTGATGGAACCTTCACAGGTCCAAACACATCACTGTGCACAAGCTCTAATATCTGTTTCGTCCTCTTACTACCAGAGGGGAAACTCACCCGATTCTGCTTCCCATATACACAATTTTCACAGAAATCAAAATCCAAAGAGCTATTATTCATACCTTCTACCATACCTTTACCATGAAGTATTCGAAGGCCCTTCTCTCCAATATGTCCAAGCCTTTGATGCCACAACATGGTCTTCTCTCCAGAGACCACTAGATTCTCTACTCCATTTTCAGGAACCATAGAACTATTGCACCCATCAACAATAGTGCTACCTTGCAGCTTGTACAGAGTTCCAATCTGAACTCCCCGCATTAATATCAGTGCTCCTCGAACCATCTTGTAGGTATCTTTCTCGAACACCGTCTTTACACCTGCATCATCCAACTTGCTTATAGAAATCAGATTTCTGGCCAATGCAGGAATATGTAGAACACCCGAAAGTGTTCTAACCCTTCCACCTTGCAACTTCAACTTTACTTTTCCTCGACCAATGATTCTAGCCTTCCTATCATATCCTAAGAAGACATCACCACCATCGTATTTCTCATACTCGCAGAACCACTCTCTATGGGGAGTGAAGTGAAAGGATGCACCTGAGTCAATCAACCATGCCTCATGATCTACATGTGTACTTGAAGAAGCCAAGTACACATCCCCACCTTCATCTGAGGTGGTTTTCGCCTCTGCAGAAGGAGCATCATCAGATCCCTTTCCTTTATCAGGAGCTTTAGATTTACAATCCCTTCTGAAGTGCCCTTCCTTTCCGCATTTCCAGCACACCACCTTTGTAGGTTTTCCTGGAGATTTAGATCTCCCTCTAGATTTAGATCTCCCACTCGATGACTTATTTTTGTTTTTGTTCTGGGACCGTCCTCATACAGACAAGGCATCACCATTCTGGTTGTCCATATTTTTCCGTCTCATCTCCTCTGTCAGCAAGGCTGAGACTATTTCATCAAACTGCAAAGCAGTTGCATTGCTACCTATTGCAATAACTAGACTATCCCACGAATCTGGTAGAGAACACAACAGACTGATGCACTTATCTTCATCTGAAATTTTAATATCAACAGATAATAACTGACTTACCACAATATTAAATGCATTCAGATGCTCTGTCACCGAGTCTCCATCTTTCATCCTCAGGTTATACAGGTTTTTTCGCAGGAACAGTTTATTCACCAGAGACTTAGATTGGTACAAAGTCCCTAACTTGACCCACAAAGCCTTTGCCATAGCTTCCCCTGATACATTCAGCAATACTGAATCCGAGACACACAATCGTATTGTGCTCTTTGCCTTCCGATCCAACTTCTTCCATTCTTCATCGGTCACTCCCGATGGTTTAGTACCCGGATCTACCGCGATCCACTGATCTTTATCCACCAACAGATCCTCCATCTTGAGTTTCCACAACTCAAAATTCTAACCATTGAACTTCTTAATCTCTATCTTTCCGCTGCTCGCCATCTTCTTTCACCACGAGAATCGATCTCGCAGATCTCCCACTGAACAGGGTCTACCACAGGCCCGAGCGAAACCCCTCAGCAACAAAGGCGTCCCCTTGAAGCCAAAACAACTCTAATACCAAATGTAGGTTTTAACCCTGTACAGAAATTACCTGCATACGAATTCTTAAACAAAGAAAATAAACAATGCGAGAGCATAACCCATAAAACACATATTCACAGAGATTTTTTTCTGGATCCCAAAACCGGGACTACCAGCTTGATTTTTCATTATGTTCCTTTCAATGTTACAATACATATTTATACATGCCGAAGCATCCAATACCATGGACCGAATCCATCGTGTCCAATACCATGGACCGAAAACTATCGCGTCCAAAAAACATGTGCGAAAATCATGCACAAAACCATAGGTGGGTCCGCCCAACCTAACATATGGTCCAAAACCAAAATTTTCCGGGGCGCTGCCCCAGACCCCATAAAGTGGGGTTGCGGGTGCCCTTCAAACCCCCTATTAACTACGTGGAAAGAATATAACACAACCCAACAAACATAGGTCTGGGAAATAGGTCTACTAGAGAGGGTGGCATCCTCTCTATATCTTTTTAGGTTCCTCTCCTCATTTAGAGGAGTTTGCAAAACGGGAGGATTGCTCATGATTTGCTCTGGTGGAGCAAGCTCTTCTGAAATTTTAGGCTGTTTGGATTCCTCTGGCTGCTCTGTCCTCTCTGAATGCTTTGATGATTCTGGTTGGTCTGAAGGTTGCTACTCTGATGGACCTAGTTTCTCTGCTGTGTGTTCACTGTGCATTTGTGATTGAATTGCTTCTGGCACCTATACAAATGAATCCTCATCAAGTCTTTTATCTAAATTAATCAATACATTGTTGACAACAGTTTCTGTACTATCCCGGTCTACCAAAGTATTTTCCCTCCATTCAAGCTGGTTTGCATATTGTTCAATTTCAGGGATTCTATGGTGGATGTAAGGAGATAATTTATTCTTCTGTCTCCTATTACAAATGAAATCAAAAGGATCATATATCCAAATGAAGCTTTGTTTTAATCTCAGTTTTTGGAGAATCTCTTCTGCTACTCTTCCTGCTTCCCTATTGTTACAAATGAATGGGCCAAGCTGATCCTTTATCCTAAGCTGTGCTTTCTTCTTGGCTTTGACAAAATGCACCTCATCTGAGTTGATCATTTGTCTATAGTACTCCAGAGCAAACAATCTCATAGGGAGGTATATGGGTAATTTGTAGGGAGCCAAATCACATCCATAGATCCTTATTTCAGTGTGGTTTTGGTACAACTACCAATCCCCCACTATATACTATTTTGATAACTGAAGGACCCTCCTGATATCTGCACTGATTCTGGGTGGAGGGCTTCCTAGCAACATAGTTGCTACTAGGTGTACAAAGAGGTGTATGAAGTCATTATAAGAGTATTGAGAGTCAAAATGGTGGCACAACACAGTCCAGAAGAGTACTGACCTGGGGTTGCCTCTGGTATCAAGCTTTCAGAGGATAATTGGAAATTTATCATTGTAGAGCTGTAACTAGGGTCTCTCACACCACTAATTATCCCACATTAATAAGTCAATCCGGGAACGTTTTGTTATTGAAAGGAGTAGCTCAATCCGAGGCTATTTGTCCGAGTAATGCTCGGTAGTATAGTGTTCTAATGATTTGAAAGGAAACATATGCTAAACTGTAACTAAACTAACCCAAAAGATAAAATCACACGAGGCAGTTGATCAGTCAAGGGTACGGAAGCAATAACCCATCCCTTTAGAAACTGATAAAGAAAGGAAATCAGAGCATGGACTTATAGGTCTGGGGCTAAGCAGCGTCTTACTGAGGCTCACTACAGCCTTAGGCCTGCTCTCACGCTAAGAACAACAAAGGCAGGAAAATCAAGCAGCAAAAAGTAAAATGGAACAGCAGTCTGGAAATGGAACAACAGTAAAGAAATGGAACAGCAGTAATGGAATGGAATAGCAGTAAAGAAATGGAACAGCAGTAATGGAATGGAACAGCAGTAATAAAATGGAACAACAGTAATGGAATGGAACAGTAGTAAAGAAATGGAACAACAGTAATGGAATGGAACAACAGTAATAAAATGGAACAGCAATCCTCAACCGTATGTACACGTTTTATACTACTATAGCAATCTGAGAGTAATGGATGATATGACTATGTTTCTGAACGAAGTAATATTGCTTTCAAGTCTTACAAATACTATTTCACATGGATCTGATAACAATAACATTCATACCAACATTCCGCTACAGAAATAGCATAGAGATGCAATTCAAATAGATCCACTTATACAATGCAGAGACATGAGATAAAGAACTCATTCAGATATCAATTATAATGAGGCATAGTATATCACATAAAAGATGTATCAGATTACTTAAATAATGGAAATAAACAAACCACACACAAATTACAGTATACTAATACAAAAGCAAGTGTCCTTCGGAGCTGGGCCCTTGGCTGCCAATGGAACACTGCCTTAAGTTACTCCAGATGCAGAGACGAAATGAACACCAAGTCTTTTATATTAATCGCATCAACAAAAGTATAACAAAGTCAGGTCTCAGCGAGACTCAATGATCACAGTTGGTTCTGAAACTTAGAATTACAAAAACAGTCCTCTCCCGCTCAATGGCGTGGTGCCTTTATATAACAGAAATGACGTAGGTATCTAGATAATCAAAAGATAAGTTAAAGCAGTGATCCCTCAGGATCAAAGATCCTGAGGGATTCGCTAATCGTTCGATTCTTCTCTTTCCCTTCTTGCGTTCTCCGTCTCAGTATCCTGCATTCTTTCTCTGGGCTATTCGGCTCTAATTTTACTTGATCTTGTCCGCATCCGGTTCCCCGTTGGAGGGACAGTAGTTATTTTCCCTTTGCTTCTTGCTTTCAATCGCCGATCCTTTGTTCCCACGTCTTCCTGCATAGAAAACGTCAATCATTAGCACTTGAGCTTCCTTTATCTATTGTTGCACATTTTATCAAAACCCTTTATCTTCTTTGAACTCATAATGCAGAAAAGGTTACAATTATTATTGAAAAACCACTAGATTGCTAGTCAAAAGCATACCTTCCAGGTGCTCCACACACCCCCCTGCTTACCCTGTTTCATGGCCTCATGAAAACATTGTAGTTGAGATGCAAGGCGGTGAGAGAATAGGCCGGAGAAGGGATCTCGTGAGGAGGCCGGCAACCGTGATGAGCAACTAGATGGTCAAAGAACTGATCTATTTGATCTGCAGGCATCTCATATAAGGCCTGATATCCGGGTGCAGGGTGCCAAATAATTGGACTGCGAAATCGATACCCTAACCAGGATGGCCCTGCTTGCAGAATCCGTTCCCCATAAAAGTTCAATCGGCTGGCAGCCAGCTCAAAATTCTCATATTTGAATGGTTCCCTGAGCTGGATGCTTGGACTAGAGGTCCGATATCGAAATTTTGCAGCATCGAGGGCAAGATCTTTAATAGTCAGGAAATATTCTAGACCATTTCGGATCAAGTCTTCGTGCATGGGTCCTATTATCTCAATGACACCTGGGATCCTTATAAGACTCCTATGCTTTCTCCATAGCGTCACTGGGTCTCTAGGTTCAGCTCGTATCCACAAGTCTAGGCTATTTTCTTGTCTCTGAAAGGTGTTATAAGCTCTGAGCCATTTCACCTGATTAACCCCAAATGAGATGAAGGCTTGGAATTGTATATCGCCAACAAAAGGGCCAGGATTTAAATCAGTTTCCTGGTCTAGCACAAGATTGTGCAGGTAAAACTCACATAATAACCTTTGAACTCTAACTCCATAGTGCTTGCAACAGTATATAAAATCATTAACAGTGTTGATATGGATAGGTGCTCCTGCCCTAACGGCTTTTATTTTTAATCTCAGATATCGTTCAAGCAAAAATAAAGCATAATTTTTAGCAGGGGCCCTACAAGTCAAAACGTCATTATATAAGGAACACACAGTGTCCATCTCCTTAACAACACTATCTAATCGACGAGTTACCTTAGCAACCTTTTCCTGCTCCTTCTGCCATCCTTCAAAGGCCTGGCTCTCAGACTGACTGATGTCTCGAAGTTGCTGTTGGAGCTCTTCGTATCTTTCCTTGGGGACTGTCTGTTCTCGCAACTGCTCGGCTTCCCGCTGGGCTTCCTTCATCATTTTATGCAAGGTTCTGGTTTTTGGGTCCTTCTTCCACACAGCCGTAGAGGCTGGAAGTTTAACCTGGACCTTCCTATTACGTTGCTTGGAGTTTAGGACCCGAATTACGCCCGAGGGTGGTGCTTCTGTTTGGACTTCTTTGCTTTCTGTTTCCTTCTTAATGCGAACGAAGGGTTGCTGTGGTCTTCCTGCCATCGGAGCCTCTTGCTGTTCCATTGGAATATCCATTCGTTCTTCAAGGCTAGATGGAATAGTAGTCTGTCCCTCCGCGCTATTTGGAACAGCAGTTTATTCCTCCATGTCATTTGGAACAGCACCCTGTTCCTCATTATTATTTGGAACAGCAGACTGTTCCTCGGTAGTAGGTCTCCTGATGGGGTTTCGACCATCAAAGCGAATTCTTGTCCTCGGGGTTCTTGCTACCGTGGTCCTCCTCCTTTTCCCTGCAGTCTTTTGTATTCTCAGACTGGCTTTCAACATTCGAATTTGCTGCCGGAGTCTGGCTATAGTGCCCAGCAACCTCTGCTGCTTCTTTCTTAATTTCTTTATTTCCCTTGTCTCGGCAGAGGGTTTGGTTCTCAAGCTTGCTTCTTCTTTATCTGTGATATCTTTCGGCATCCTGGGGACAGATTGTCCCGGATTGTTGTCTTCCATTTCATTATCATAACCAGGCAGGTTTTCTTCCCCTGCCTCTTCTGCATGCATTTCCTCGGGTAATTCTTCTTCTGTGGGACCGTCAGGGACACCTCCTGTGCTGGAGGCCTGGCCATATTCTCCCATATTGGCCAGAACTGCTGCCAATTCCTCCTCACCCGGAGGGTCTTGCAACGGGCTACCCCCTGGCTGTGCAATTTCTTCTTCCTGATTGCCCTGTTTGGTGGCCTCTTCTCCCTCAGAGTGTTCATGTCCTTTTTCAATTTCTCCTTCCAGCTGGTCAGTCTCGGCCTCCGATTGCTCAGCATTTCCTTCAGAGGGTCCTCCCTCTGATTCTGGGGGTTCATCCGCAATTTCAATTGGCTGGGCCGTTGTTCCTTGAATTCTTTTCAACCTTCCTCGTATCCGGGCCAGCCGAGCTGACTTCCTTGGCCTCTCAGGTTGGTCGGGTGTACCAGCAGGTTCTGTGGGTTTCTCTGGTTGTTCTGGCGTATCGGGAGGTTGTTTCCGTTTTGAAGCGGCATGTCTTTCTGCCTTCTTGCATTTCTCTAAACGTTCCGGTGTGCTAGAGGACTGTTCGGGCTGTGGGGGTGGTGCAGCTGATCCTCCTTCGACTATTGCGACCAGTTCCTCCCAAGTGCTTTGCTGTTGAGTGAGACCGTGGCTCACTATCAACCGAATTAGCCCATGGTGGCTAACGACTGTATTTATGTGCTGGGCCTTTTTCAGGCTTTGGGCCGCGTCATGTAGTAGCGAATTTAAAAGTGCAGGGAGATTTACAGAACATTTTCCTTTTAAAATAGCTAAAAGTTTCAGGTGACGAGGTCTTACCACGTCTTTTCTCCCTTCGCAGGTGATATAGCTTTGTACTGTCTTCGCTAGCTCGGTCCAGGGTTCCCCTAGTGTTGCCGGCAGAACTCCTTTCCCTTTGACTGTCAAGCTTTGGCCTTCGTCCTGGAAAATTTCCATAGTTTTTGTAATCTTTCCTTCTTCGGCATCCATATGGGTCCAGCAGCTGGTAATCCTGAGACTTCTGCGATGATATCCTCTGTAACCTCTATCCGCTTTCCTCCTACTACGGAGTAGTTTTCCTGCAAATTCTGCAGGAATTCCAACGCTACTGCTTCGTTTGATTCTTGCAGGTGGTTGAAGTAATTCAACCATCCTGCGTTTTCCAGGATTTTGCGAGCAGCAGCGGAAACTGTCAGCTTGTGAGGTTCACTCCGGACCGTCTTTCCGCCCATGATTCAACTCAGAAATGGAACAGCAACTGTTTGCGGTATTTGCGACGCAGAGAGGATGATCGATGCCAATTTTGGAAAGGATCACACAGGGCATGCAACAAAAAGAAAAGATCGTGGACGGCAGTCTCCGTGGGATGGAATCATCATACCGTTAAACCATGCCATTCCTTTGTACATTATTTTGCCCGAATGGTATGCAGCCACGTAATCCATGGAGTAATGAGGTTACTTCCCCCCCCGCGATCTGATAGGCTGCCCACAGCCGTCAAAGAGAGGAGCAGCAGCCAGTCGGGAGTGCAATCATCAAGTACATCATATGAAATTATGCCATGTTGTAAAAAAACAACGAAATGCCGAAACCGAGGCAAAAAGGTGGATCGTGTTTTATATAAGCCTGCGTGATATAATGAGGAACCGGGGGATTGGACGTCTGTCAACTGTACGAAGTCTCCAGTAGTCATTGTCAGTTCTGTTGCCATGATCGGTGGTAATATTCATGCGATAAATATATCGGGGTGTGACATATGATACATGCAAAGGATATAAGAGACAGAAAGATTTAATATCATACCTGTTGGTGTAAATATTACGACTTCTATGCCATTAACAGAGCTCTGCTGCTAACAGGTGTTCATAACCTTGGCAGAGTTGTTTATCTCACCCTCCGGAACCATGATCCTTTGTGTATATTCTGAAGAGTGCTTTGTCAAAATGCAGGCCATTATGCTGGCTTGGTGACCAGATAGCCATAATGCCATTCACAAGGTAGGCGCGAAACGTGGTCAGGCCGACTCGTGATGAGACCTCCTGTTCTAAGATTTGCTTGTTAATTTACCTTTGGACCATATCCCTGGTGTGGTGGCCATTATGGGAATGCCACTTCTCTTCCACCCTTATGATCATGGTAGGCCGGCTCTGAATGAGACCCCCTATCCTGCATTTGACAACTTTCATATTTTGTTTTTGTTTTCTTTTGCAGAGCACCTCTCTTGTTTATTTTCACATCAGGGTGGTTCCGCACTCCTTAAGAGCGGGGAATGGTGGAAGAAGTCTTACGATCCCAACAGATAGATATAAATCGTTCGTTCTTACTCCCAAGTAGTGATCAAAAAAGATTTTTAGGGGAATCGTCATGATAAAGATCACCAATAACAATGGTACCGGTAAATGATAATGACAGCGAAGATGAAAAGTTCACGTCCCTCCTCTTGTCCTTTTATACATACTGGCTTCATAGTGATAGCGATTTATGATGTGCTGATTTCGGTATCTCATGGTTTATGTTCACCGCATAAGTTCATTGCTGTATCTAAAATATTGAGGAGACCATGGTCGCAAAGCATCCTCCATAAGGGCGAAAACATGTCAATGGAATTCCTGAGAGAAGAATTCATTCGTAGGATACCATTTCTTTGAGAGGAACAACCGAAAATCGCAAATGCTGTTCCTTTTGAGAAAGGAACAGCAAAGACACTCAAATGCTGTTCCTTTTGACAAGGAACAGCAGACGCACTCAAGTGCTGTTCCTTTTCGCAAAGGAACAACAGGAACACACAAGTGCTGTTCCTTTTCGCAAAGGAATAGCAGGAACACACAAGTGCTGTTCCTTTTCAAAAAGGAACAACAAAACACACAAGTGCTGTTCCTTTTCGAAAAGGAACAGCAAAACACACAAGTGCTGTTCCTTTTCGCAAAGGAACAACAAAAACACAAGTGCTGTTCCTTTTCGCAAAGGAACAGCAAAAACACGCAAGTGTTGTTCCTTTTCGCAAAGGAACAGCAAAAACACAAGTGCTGTTCCTTTTCGCAAAGGAACAACAAAAAAGCACTTGCGAAAGGAACAGAAAAAAGCACGCAAGTGTTGTTCCTTTTCGCAAAGGAACAACAAAAACACAAGTGCTGTTCCTTTTCGCAAAAGAACAACAAAAAGCACACAGGTGCTGTTCCTTTTCACAAAGGAACAGCAAAAACACAAGTGTTGTTCCTTTTCGCAAAGGAACAACAAAAACACAAGTGCTGTTCCTTTTCCCAAAGGAACAACAAAAAGCACACAAGTGCTGTTCCTTTTCACAAAGGAATAGCAAAAAGCAAAAGTGCTGTTCCTTTTCACAAAGGAACAGCAAAAACACCCAAGTGCTGTTCCTTTTCACAAAGGAACAGCAAAAACACACAAGTGCTGTTCCTTTTCCCAAAGGAACAGCAAAAACACTCAAAAGCTGTTCCTTTTGAAAAGGAACAGCAAAATCACACAAGTGCTGTTCCTTTTCGCAAAGGAACAGCAAAAACACTTGGAATACAAGTAAAAAAAATCAAGGAAACATATATACAAGATGTTATGTACAAGTTATGAAATGAGTTTCTTAAGCTATAGGTGAGGAATATTTCGCTTCCTCTCCTAAAATTTCCATATCAGTATCTTGTCGCAGCTGTTGACAGAAGGATTCCCGAGTGAGTGGCTTTCGATAAAGTCGAACTCGGTGCCCATTTACTTTGAATGCATATCCAGAACCGTCAGTTGTGATCAGGGTAAGGGTCCCATTATCATGTACCTTCTGGATTTCATATGGTCCTAACCATCTAGTCTGGAGTTTCCCCAGGAAATCCTGAAACCGAGATTCGTATAACAGAGCCCAGTCTCCTTCATGAAAGACTTTATTCTTGATAAGTGCATCGTGCCATTTAGCTCGCTGCTGTTGAATCAATGCTGTATTTTGTAATGCAGAGAGCTTGATTTCGTCCAATTCATTAATCTGCTGTAATCGATTGATTTGTGCCTCACTCAGATCTAGGCCGACTTCCTGTGCAGTTCGTAGTGTTCGGATTTCGAATTCTATGGGGAAAATTGGCTGCTTTCCAAACACTAATTGATAAGGTGAATAGCCTGTAGTACTTCTCCATGTGGTTCTGTAGGCCCACAGTGCCTCAGGTAGTCGAGCGGCCCAATCTCGCTGATGCGATGCAATGGTCTTTGTTAAAATTGATTCTATTACCTTATTACTACTTTCTACTTGCCCATTTGCCTGCGGATGGTATGGGGTAGTGATCTTATGTTGGACATGGTAATTGTTAAGTGTTGCAGCTAATTTATTTCCAACAAATTGTGGTCCACCATCGGTGATTAATTCTCTCGGAAGTCCATAACGTACAAACAAATGGAACAAGAATTGTATCACAGAGTCTTCTGTAGCCCTAGGTAATGATTCAGCCTCGACCCATTTAGTAACATAGTCTGTCGCCACCAGAATGTATGTCCTCTGATTTGATGATGGATTGATGGGCCCAACGAAGTCCAGAGCCCATCGTTCAAATGGCTCAATGACCAATTGTGGTCTCAGAGGCATTTCATCGGCTTGGCCAGGTTTTCCTGCTGGCTGGTAGCTGTCACAGGCTTGTGCAAATTTTTTCGCATCCTTGAAAATTGTAGGCCA
Source organism: Pinus tabuliformis (assembly GCA_031772625.1). Classification (NCBI taxonomy): domain Eukaryota; kingdom Viridiplantae; phylum Streptophyta; class Pinopsida; order Pinales; family Pinaceae; genus Pinus; species Pinus tabuliformis. The sequence goes on along the minus strand of CM062819.1, from coordinate 32,342,547 downwards.
ATAGTATCCCGTCTGCAATACTTTATGTGCTGTTCATTTTTCAGCGAAATGTCCCCCGCATGGCCCGTCATGGAAAGCTTTTAGAATATCGAATATTTCGTCTTCTCGAATACACCTTCGGATTTGCATGTCTACCCCTGTATGGAACAAATGGCCTCCAATCCATGAAAACCGAGTGCTCTTCTGAACAATCTGCTTGCGTTCCTGAGGGGTTAAGTGTTTTGGTAGCTTACCGATTGCGAGGTAATTGGCGACATCAGCATACCAGGGTGTTCGAACAGCAACAACAAATAGGTGCTCGTCAGGAAATTGATCTTCCACTGCTGCTGTTTCAATTGCTTTCGGTATTCGTGAGAGGAAATCAGCTACAGGGTTCTCCTTGCCAGGTCGATCCTTGATTGTGATGTCGAACTCCTACAATAAGATCAACCACCTGGTTATTCTAGCATTCGTAACAGGTTTATTTGCCAAATATTTGATAGCAGAATGATCTGTATATAACACAACAGGATAGCCTGTAATATAATGTCTAAATTTGTTAACAGCATGTATTACAGCCAGGAATTCCTTTTCAGTAACAGTATAATTGAGTTCGGCAGAGGATAATTTTTTGCTGATATAGTAAATAGCATATGGCTTCTTATCCTCTTCTTGCCCCAGGACTGCACCAATTGTTGTGTCCGAGGCATCAGATGAGATTTGAAATGGCAAATTCTAGTTGGGTCCTCGAAGGACTGGAGCTGTTGATAACAGGTTCTTCAATTCCTTAAAAGCCTGGTCACATTTTTCTGTCCACAAGAAATCAACATTGCCAGTTAAAGCATATAGAGGTGCAGCAATACGTGAGTAATGTTCCATAAATCATCTGTAATACCCAGAAAATCCAAGGAAACTGCGTACCTCTGTTTGAGTAGTGGGAGTAGGGATGAGCAAAAGAATCTGAATTTTGGCAGGGTCTACCTGGATGCCAGCTGCTGAAATATAGTGCCCTAGAATGAGCCCTTCCGTCATCATCATGTAACATTTTTCGTGGCTCAGGCAAAGTCTGGTAGCGATACAACGTTGTAGGACTTTTTCCAGGGTATCTAGAGCTGGGTCAAAATCATCTCCATATGGTGTAAAGTCATCCATGTACAACTCAAGTCCGTCGTTTATTAGGTCTGCAAAGATGCTGAGAACAACCCTTTGGAATGTAGCAGGGGCATTGCATAGGCCGAAGGGTAGTACTCGATATGCAAACGTTCCCCAAGGGCAAGTAAAGGTAGTTTTATCCTGGTCTTTGTAGAGCCTCTACTTTACACCTTATCATCCATCATTACCTACTGTTTTCATCACTTTCCTCTCTCTTTTGCCTCATTTTCCACCCAGATCATTACATTAGTTGTCATTAAACATGATCAAGTGAGCTTTGCTAATGGGTGACTGTTTTGTTTAGTTTTTGACATATTTGCAGAGATTCCGCAGCCATTCAGCGATTCCGCAGCCATCTGATGATTCCGCAACCATTTTGTTGATCTCAAGGTTCCACGTGCTATTTTGCAGAACGAGCCACATGGGCATGTTGGAATATATGTGCTCGAGGTTCCTGTGCCATCAGTTCAGCCAGCCACGTCATCTGTACCTCCGGTCAAAGGGGGTCAAGTTACGGTCAAATAAAGGCAGCTTAACGTTGATGCGTAAGCTGTTTGGTCACGTCGGTGGAAAAGATGACTTGTCCGTGTTTTGTAAGCCGTGGGGAACATGATCCAACGCTGGATTCATTGCCCATAACGACCAGGACCTCCAGCTCGACCATGAAGCATATGACGTGTTCACTGCACCTTTAATACGCATGATATTCAGTTTATTTTCTGTTTTATGCTTTACGCATTAGGCCATCTTGCAGATGCCTATAAATACTTGCGTCTGCGTACGCTTATGTTAACTTTTTAGCTGCTGTAGTTTATGAACTTGTGAGAATTTTAGCACCTTTCTGAACTCTGTTTTTATAGAGCTGTTCCAGCACTTTTGACTATGTATTTCTGCATGTGAAGTAATGGAAACAGTGCTGTTTTGAAGTTTTAAAGCATCTGAGTTTTCTGTGGGTTGTATGGATGGAGGGCCCCCGTTCATGACTGCCCTTGTATAAGTATTTCATGTTTATACTTCTGCAATTTCTTTATTTCACATACAACATTTCCTTTTCTTGAGTTATGTACAACTTGATTTCTTTTCATTGCTGCAGCCTTTATTTTCACTGATCAGATTTGCTTCTTTGCAGGTTTTAACCCGGGATTGAGTGTGTTGTATTTGCTTTAATATCTAATGGTAGTTGCAGTTGTCTTATTCGTAATGCTGCCCTTTTTGCTCTGTTTTCTAGATTAGTTTTTAGCTTAGTTTTACAAGTTGGATGCTAACTAATTTATGTTCTCTTTATCATGAATGGTTTATCTTTCAAAGAACAGAACACTAATTAATTACAGCTTGTTTTTAAGTAGTCTTGGCTTGTGGCACTAATACTTTTTCCACTTGTTACACATAATCACATATGTAGGAAGCAGTATGATGGAAAAGGCTTAGTAGTGTTGTAATTTGTCATTTAGAGTTTTTATCAATTCTTGGATTTGTCTTCAGCTACTTCCTAATCGTGTTTTACACAGTACTATGTGGTAGAAGCAGGGAGTTAGGAAGAGATAACCATTATCATCAGTCCTTGAAGTGATTTTCTTGTTTCTTTTATTTGCAGCAATATGAGTAGAGACTAATGCCATTAGAACGTGGTCATTTGCTTTCAAGTCATTTTAAGTTATTCATTTCTTTCAAGTTCTTTTCCTTTACAAATTCAGCAAGTAATTAGAAATCACCAATCACACACTTTCACTCATCTAGAACTCACTTTTCACACACTTGCACTCATCTGTCTATAATCATCATTCCATTTTAGGAAGATAAATCAACCACAAACAACACCCCCAAACGACAAAAACTCTAAGAGGTTGCTTAAGTACATATAGTACACCTTCACTTCATCAGCTTACGAGCCCCGGGTTGACAATTAATGACATCAATTTAGGAACACTAAATTGACTAAACAGTCTTTAGGGGCAATTTGGATTTGGTTATATCCGCTGAAGCCATCCAGGAAAGAAAAAAATTTCTTCCCAGCTAAAGTGTCCAGTACTTGATCTATAAATGGGAGGGGAAAGTGATCCTTCTGTGTGGCCTTATTTAACTCCCTATAATCCATGCAAATCCTCCATTTCCCATTTTTCTTGGGTACCACCACTAGGGGAGAGACCCATTTACTGTCAGAGATGGGGTAAATAAAATTAACATCTAAAAGTTTCTGAAGTTCGGCTTTTACTATTTCTTTTAGATGGGGGTTGAGTCTTCTTTGTGGCTGACGAACAGGTCTTGCATCCTTCTCTATATAAATGTGGTGGGTGCATAATTGAGGATCAATCCCCTTCATGTCAGGGTAATCCCACGCAAATGCTCCCTTATATTTTTGTAACAGATTAACAAGCTTCATTTCTTGATCTGGTGTAAGGTTGACGTTAATATTTAGAGTCTTACCAGGTTCAATTTCCACTACTTTACTATTGGCAACAACAGTTACTGGTATTGTTTGGTCATGTGGATCTTTTAAAGGGTCTTCTTCTAGCTCACTATCAAATGCTGCCTCTATCATAAAACACTGTGTGTGAGATCTAGATTCGGTTTGACTGATGAAGTTATTGATGGCATCATCTTCTATTTGATCTTTAAAATCTAAAGCCTTCTGTACAGTCAATGGGGTTCTGATATTGTTAGTAAGGTATGACACAGGATACTGATTGGTTTTGATCATTGGCAGGCTTGGCTGTGCTGGAGGATATAGAACTAGATTTTTAACATCTGGTCCTTTAGTTATAGTCATGTTTCCCTGCCGGTAACCAATGTAGGCATCGGCAGTAGCAAGCCAAGGTCTTCCTAATATTAGCGGATGTCTATCTAGTCAGGTTTTTGGATTAATTACCAGGAAATCAGTTGGATATTCCCAGGAATCTACCGAAACCATGACATCATATAGAGTACCTTCGGGTCGAACTACAGATCGATCTGCCAATTCTAACAAAGTAGAAGTAGGTTCTAACAAAGTAGAACCCCCCCTAAATTTATAAATATAATAAATGGGCGAATCTCCATGGTATATAGGAAAAATGGAAGGCGATTTTATCAATAATATAATATGTATATATAATTTTTTGACGAATCTCTCACCAGGCATGGCGAATATTTTACTCAATTATAAAATCTTGTAAGATCTTGGCGAGTCTTTCACTCAATAATAAAACTTTGTAAAGTCCTAGTGAATCTTAGCATAGGTTACATGCTGGTTTAATTCCCCCATTTAAATAGGCTACATTCCAGGTGAATACCATGGGTCAATACCATGTGCCATTTTGGTGAATACCATGGGTCAATACCATGTGCCATTTTTATTTTTATTAATTCTAATATTAGGGTTAATAATGGTTTTTTGCATGGTATTAATAACAATCTAGTCCATGGTATTTGTCCCATAGTATTTTGGCCATAGGTTTCACCTAAATATAACCCATTTTTTGGGTGTCGTAAATATAAGGTGACTTATGGAGTAAATATTAAAAAATGTTTTATTTGTTTACCATACCTCTCGTTTATTTATATTTTTATTAATTTACCATACCTCTTTTACAAATATGGTATTTGGCCCATAGGATTCACTTAAATAAAACCTCTTTCTTGAGCCTTCATAAATAGAACGAGGGTTATGGACTAAATATAAAAGGAGGTTTTATTTATTTACGATACGTCTAGTTTATTTATATTTTTATTTATTTACCATACCTTTTGAGTAAGTACAAAAGGACGTTTTATTTATTTACCATACCTCCACTTTACTTATATTTTTATTTGTTTACACCCTTACATGTATATAAGGTGACTTATGGAGTAAATATAAAAAATGTTTTATTTATTTACCATATCTCTCATTTGTTTATATTTTTATTAATTTACCATACCTCTTTTATAAATATGGTATTTGACCCATAGCATTCACTTAAATAAAACCTATTCTTGAAAATGGGCGAATGGATTCACTTAAATAAAACCTATTCTTGAAAATGGGCGAATGGAAGGTTGTAAGTCCTAATTTCAAGGGCTAAATTTACCTTTTTTACCCTCTCCCTTAAAATAAAGTGGGCTATTTGAGGTGATTTGTAAACATGTACTATGATACAAAATATTCGCCCACTAAAAATTTAAAACCCCTTAATTTCGCCAAAGGGCGAACATTCGCCCCTAAAATTATCCTTGGTGAATGCAGGTTTCGAAGGGAAGGAGGAGCTCATCCGGATCAACGAAGCTGGACTACTACAACAGCGTTGGATTACAGGTAGGATCTAAACACTTGATTTCTCATATTGTAAAAGCATATTTAGGGAAGGATTGCTCTTATTTGTCTTGTTTGTCACTAGAAAGTCTTAGGCTTCTAGGAAGGTCGGTTGTGTCCGCACTAACGACTCTTTCCGCGTGACAAAATGGCGACTCCACTGGGGACTCCATGAATGTACTTGAGTTCTTTTTGATTTAATATTTTGGTCTGAGAAAAATCGCTTGTTTTCTGATTTTTGGCTGTCTAGCTGTGTATTTGGGTGGGTTAGCTTAAAGTCAATTTAGATTTTTATTTTTCTTGCCTTTGCCAGCAGTACGCAGTCTCTGAGTTAGACACAGTGCGTACTTGTACGCACTGCGTCTGTGTGCACAGAGCGTACCCGCGCCTGTGTCAACAGATCACCTGCGTACCCCTGTCAAATTTGAGAAAATTTCATTTTTCATCTTTTTGCTCTTTAGATTTTGTTTTTACTTTGTTTTTTACTGCCCAGATCCATTAGTTTACTGTCAGAGATCTTCACCTGAACCTGTCCCGTTAGTGTCGAGGGTTTTGGTGGACTTCATAGGGATTTTGCCTTAGGGTTTGATTTTTTAACTGGTCCTGTAGTGACTTTGATGTTAGAGGTTGTCAAACTTTGGATCTCCTTGGTTTTGGTCAGTCCTCTTAGGAGTCGGGCCTGTCATAGAAGTCACCCTTGTGAGAGACCTACCTTTGTGTCTTCTCTTTGCGAAACTTGAAAAGTTTGTTTGTTAAAGCCTTGAATTCCATTCTTGAGAAAAAGAACAAAAAGATTTCGATTTTGTTTTTTGGTTAGTTTATGATTCTGCATGAACTGACCCTTAGTTGCATTTTGACTAAGTAAAACATCCGGGAATTATCCTTGTAGGCTTTTTTCCTCATTAGTTTTACTTTTAGGTAAATTTCCCTTTAATTTGCTTTTGAGTGATTTTGGTTTGATTGCCTTAGATTTGTTAAATTTGATTTTCGATAAATAGTTTTACATGCTTGATTAATATAGGAAAAATACAAAAGATTCTTTGAAAACAAGTTTGCTTTGGTAGCATTTGTAGTCTTTTGAAGAAAAGGGATTTTCGTGAATAATTAGTGGTCATGAGTTGCATGTTTTGAAAAGATAAAGAGAATTGTTTCTTTGATTGTCTTTGTTAAGAAAGTTGTTTTCTATAAAGTTTGCATTCTCTCAACTCTCTTAGCTAGGAGATTCATTGAAAAAGGAAAGTAGTGTAAATCATCTTAGGTGCATCTTTGTAGTGGTTGAGAGTCGAGTCTACACACCACCAGTTTCATCTCCACTACCTTTTGTCTTAAAGGAAAACCATAAAATTAACGCTTAAAGTAAAATCAACTTAGTAACTTTTTATTTACTAGGGCTCTGAAACACCAATATAGATCAGGCTAGTGTCTTGGAGTAGGAGAGTAATTAACTCTCCAAGACAGCAAAACCAAACAAGTAGCTGATCTTGTGGTAGGATAAATCCAACTGTTTCATTTATACTCTGGGAAAGCTCCTCTTAAAGGAGAAGCACGAGCTCGTGTCCGAACCAGTGAGGGGATCAATCCTCCCTCGTTGGGAACGACGCCAGACACGCACGTATTACAAACGGTAAACCTCGGATTAACCATTGTCGAGGAACTAGGGGTCACTTGTCGGTAAACCTTGGATTATTGTCAAGGAGCCGGCAAGGGGATTGAGCTTGATACTTTTCCCTTGCGTGCTGTCGGAGTGTAGACTGTTCCCCCAGGTGTATTTGTTGCTGTTGGTAACCTTAGTGACCATTATCTTTAGGATTCTACCCGAGGTGACGGTGGAGGGAAGATCCCACTGTACCTGGAGCAGACGTCGGCTAGACTCACTTGGATTTTCCGGGGGGTTCACTTCACTCGAGACGGTTAAAGTGGAGGAACTTGTGCCGGTCTATTCATTAAGCAGGTTGCCGGGGTAACTGTTCCACCCACCACTTCTGTACTGAATTCGGTGATGTTGGGCTTCATCACCAACTAGTGTTTTCGGTCCGGAAGGCTACTGTTTGTGCATGGTTTGACACCCTAGCTTCTTTAGGCGTGTGATTCAAATTTGTTTGGTTCTTTAGAGACTTTAGGTGGTTTGTTTTGAGATTTTACTTTGTTTGCGTGTGCAGTAGTTAAAAGTTTTTAACTGTGGCAGAATGATCGAGACAGTCCCGTAGACTTCGGGGCCAATCTCCTGAGATTGTTTCCGTGGCCGAATTGTTGAGGAGATCCCGTAGACTTCGGGGTGACCCTCCTCGAGACGACCCGAGTAATCTAGAAGGTTTGAAAGTCCTCGTAACTCCTCCTAGTGGCAGTAGAGTAGGTTCGCCTGAAGAAGGAGAGTCTTCGTTGGTAGTCCATCCAGATTACCAAAGTCTAGAAACAGGTTACAATCCTGAAGCTGTTGCAGTTTCTGAGCTTGCTGGTAGTTTTTCATCTACTAGTGATATAGGCGAAGAACCTGAAATATCTGAACCTGTTACTCCAACTTCTAGTGTTCCTGATTCACCTAGGATTGAAAGAGTCATAACCGAAAATCTTCCTTCTGGTTTGTTAGCTATTGAAGAACTTACTCCAGAAGAAGAAGTGTGCCCTGTTCTTGAAGATCAACCTACTCTTGACCTAAGAGAGCGTGAATCTATCTTTTATAGTCCACCTAGAAGTACTACATGGTACCTTTCGTTAACTAATTATTTAGACAATTCAGGGATAGGTTTTTCTCCACCTCGTACTCCTTATCCACCCGGAGGTATTTATACTCTTGTAAATATGTCTAGTCAGTCGTCCGTGTCTACTCATCCCCCTGAATCTTTCTTGTACGGTGGTCCTTCTGTTCCTACTGGGTATCAATCACTTTCTGGTACCTTTGCAGGAGCATCTCCTCAACCCATTGGACATGGGTCATTAGCTGGAAGCAATGGTAATAGACAGTTGGGTGTAGGAGACGTTTATATGATGTCAGGTTCAATTCCCGGTTCTCAACCTCAAGGTGGTCAATTACCGCCTGGGGGGCAGCCTCAATTAACGCCTGGGGGGCAACCTCAAGGTACACAAGTTGTGGCTGGGGGGCAACCTCAAGGACAGTATGTACCTATGGTGCAATACGTTCCTCAAGGTCAACCCAAACCTCAATATGTACCTCAAGGTCAACCTCAGTATCAATTTATGCATCAAGGTCAACCCCAGTATCAGTACTTACCTCAAGGGTATCTACCCCAAGGTCAGTACTCGAGTCAAGGTTATCAACCACCTCAAGGTCAATCTTACGTTCAAGGTACGGGAAATGTACCCTTCAATTATCAATCCTACCCTCAACCTGGTTACGGATCTCAGTATCCTCAACCTGTTACGGGTCAATACCCCGGAATGATAGTGTGGGATCCATCACAAGGTCAACAGGTGTTGCAGCCAAGTATACAGTTGTTACCTCAAACTGGACAACCTGTAGTTTCTGGTCCACCCCAGCAACCGCAACCCGTCCAGTCAACTGTTCAAACTTCTGTAACCTCGATAGTTACTCAGCCGCCAATTGCACCTAGTACTCCATCTCAAACGGCTGCTGCAACTACTGCAACATCTACCACACTTACTTCTGGAGTATCGACAGCTCCGGTTTCTACTGTCTCTGCAACCACCCCTCAGACATCTTTACCGTTGTCCGGATCTACGATTCAAACCACGGTCCAGATGCCTGTAGGGCAGCCTGGTTTAAGTACTGTTGTAACAAGTCAACCACAATTCACTTATCAACAGCACCAGGGACAGTACCAATACGGGCCTGCTGTCCAACAACCGGTTTACCAGTATCAACCGTATCCTGGGTACACTTATCAACAACCTCAACAACCCCAGTACGGTCCGGTTAATCCTGGTTTTCCAGGAGGATATAATATCCCGAACGCGATTCCTGTTCCAGCTTATCCTGGATATCCTCCTCCTGGGACTGGTCTTGTGACCCAGAGTTTTAGAGATCCTAACCGGCAATTGCCGTTTATTGCAACTTTGGATTTACCCGACTTGACGCGCCTAACGAACGATCCAATAAATTATCTTCCGTTCTGGCCGCCAATGCCAAATAAGTTGCCCAGTGATATACCCAAGTTCGAAGGTAAACCTAGAGAGGATCCATCAAATCACGTGATGACTTACCACCTCTGGTGTGCTTCGAATTCTATCTCGGATGATTCGATCCGTTTACGTCTTTTTCAGCGTACGCTCATTGGTCTCGCGGCCAAGTGGTACATTGAGTTACCACGGGCCTCTTTTTATGACTTTAGCCAGTTAGCTACCTCGTTCCTAACTCATTTTCAGTTTCCGGTCAGATACGATAATGGTACTGAGTTATTAACTTCATTAAAACAATCGACGTCCACTTATATTTCTGATCATATCCATGAATGGAGACGTCAAAGACGTTTAGTGAAAGTTTTTATCCCGGACCAAATATTAGCTGAATGGTTTGTCAAATCATTACTACCGAAGATTACTAAAGATGTAGCTAAGGCCGGAGTAGTTACTGAGGAGAAAGTCATTGCTCAAGCCCAGTACCTTGACTTAGTTTACACTCAGTCGGGTATGTTGCACGAGAAGATCCCAGATCTTCCTAAGTTGAATCAAATCGCTGCCGCTCCTTCGGAGTCTCATGCTGCTGATGGCATGATTGGTACGGTGAACACTAAAAGTAAGAAGAAATCCTCAAAGAATTCTTCTCCAATCATAACCTTACCAGACTCCCCGACAGGAGAATCCTCTCCTGAAATTATCGCCGACGTTCACACTGTAGAGTCATCTACGGCTAAATCAAAAAACGGTGGTAAAAAGAAAGGCAAGAAGAAGGATAAAGCAGACAAGGCTCCAAAGGAGAAAAAAGAGAAGTCGGAATCTAACGACGAGAAACGCAAACCTCGCTATCCTTGTTTAATTTGTGAAGAAGATCATTTCACAAGAGATTGCCCTCATCGGGCAGAGGTTGTGAAAATCGTTAAAGGTTCCCCAACTCCTGCTGTTTTGAAAGATCCATTTCCAAAGCAGGAGAGTAAGATGATAGGTTCTTCCTCGAGTGCCAGTGAAGAACCCATATTGATGATGTCTCATGTACGGATTGCGACTCGATCACACGATTATGGTAGTAAGAGTCCTGTTGATGGCAAAGAAGCAGAATCTTCTCATTCTAATCCATCAACCTCAGCTCCCGGTTCCGATCCACTACAGATCGAGAAACCTAACCCGGACTTGGTAATCAAACCGCCCGCCAAGGGTATACTTCGAAAGTCTGCTTTCAATCCACATGCGAGAGCAGCTCAGAATTATAACATTGTTGAGGACTTAGCTGTTTCACCCTCAGCAATGTCGGCTTTAGAAGTGCTGCAATCGTGCCCAGCACAACGAAAATTACTTTTGTCGGCTATAGGAGCTGTTGATATTCAGGACCCAAACCTGATAATCTTTGATCTAGAAAATAGTACACCGTGTCTCCCTCATCAGATGGCTTTCCAGATCCCAGTGATAGTAAAAAACAGGCCTATTCATCGGACTGTAATTGATGAAGGAGCTTCTACGTGTATTATGTCGATTCAATGTTGGAGATCGCTTGGTTCTCCTTCATTAAACCAATCCCCGAAGATTCTTAAGGCCTTTGATGGCCGTGGGTTCCATCCGTTTGGCATTCTACAGGAGTTGCCTATAGGGGTTGAAGGAAAAACCGTTAGTCTGGATGTGGAGGTGGTTGATGCCCCTCTATACTACAACCTTCTCTTGGGTCGAAGTTGGTCTTACGCTATGACAGCGGTCGTGTCATCGGTCTTCAGAGTTATAAAGTTTCCACATAATGGTAAGATCGTAACGATAGACCAGCTGGCTTATTTTTCATCCGACCCGGCCTCTTCAGAGAGTATCCAGCATGTCGGTAAAACGACTATCCCTTATAGGGATGTTGGCGTAGGATTAGTTAAAGATTCCGGCTTACTGGGAACTTTTCCTTTTCCTCCAATCAACTCAGATCCTTCATTCGCTTCCATTCATATGATTACTTCAGACACTATTATTTATGATGATCCTTGGATTGTCCCATTTGAATCTGAGATAGACTCATTCGGTGATGCTATGCCTTTGAGTCCATATGAAATTGCTTATGAAGCCGTGTAGTCTTTTACCGACCCGTGTTCAACCCAAATCGACCAAATGAATGTGGTCCATGAGGAATCACTTTTCACATCGACCTCATAACGGATAGCGTTTCCCGAAGTTGTGTCATCTGACGAGCAACTTCGCGAAATCCTAAGTGTAGATGATCTACCATGGGAAGATCTCCATCATAGATCTTCGTTTTTACCTGAGGGTGATGGCTTTGAAAATGATTTTTCATCAATTTTTACGGCTGAATATGTTAAGGATGCTCAGAATCCCACGAAACATCCTGATTCAGAGTTGAATTTGGGAAACATTTCCCAAACTATTGCCATTGACATTTCAGTCAAAGCTGGAATTATTGAGAACATTCATATAGGTGCCTCGTGTACAAATGACGAAATTCAAACATACAAGGCCCTATTTCAAGAATTCCGCGACGTGTTTGCTTGGTCCTATGAGGAAATGCCAGGAATTGATCCCTCTATTGTTGTTCATGAAATCAAGACTTACCTGGACGCTAAGCCCGTTCGGCAACGTCTGCGTCAGATACACCCTAGGAAAGCGGCTACAATTAAAGCAGAAGTTGAGAAGTTGTTGAAAGCAGGTTTCATTTATCCGATCCCGTTAACAGATTGGGTATCGAATATTGTTCCGGTTAACAAGAAACAGGGAACAATAAGAATCTGCATCGACTATAGGGATATTAATCGTGCTTGTCCAAAAGACAACTATCCCACGCCCTATATCGATCAAATAATTGATGATTGTGCCGGCAGTGAAATATTTTCCTTTATGGACGGTTTTTCCGGCTACAACCAAATCAATATTCTACCTACCGATCAACCAAAAATGGCTTTCATTTGTCCTTGGGGGACATTTGCTTATTGCAAATTACCTTTTGGACTTAAGAATGCCGGAGCCACTTTCCAACGGGCAATGTCTTATGCGTTTCACGACATCAAGCACATTGTGCAGTCGTACCTCGATGATTTGCCTGCTCATTCTTTACATCGAGCTGATCACCTTGTCCACTTACGAGCTATTTTTATGAGGTGTCGGCATTATCGAATTCGGTTGAACCCACACAAATGTGTCTTCTGCATAGAAGTGGGACGATTGCTAGGATTTGTCGTTTCAAAAGCCGGTATCCGCGTCGATCCCTCGAAGGTAGAAGCTATCATCAAATTGCCTCCTCCTTTGAGTTTGCGCCAACTCCAAAGTTTGCAGGGGAAAGCAAACTTTTTACGTCGATTCATTCCTAACTACGCCGAGGTTACAAAGGGTTTCACCCGGTTGTTAAAACAAAATGCTCAATTCTCTTGGGATGAGATAGCTCAGAAATCTTTCGATGCACTTAAGCACGCGTTGACCCATGCACCGTTGCTGCATCCTCCCAACTACAACCAGGATTACTTTTTGTATCTCGCCGCCTCCCACTCCACCATTAGAATGGTCTTAGTTCAGGAAGATGAATTCGGAATGGAACATGTGATATATTACCTTAGTCGGACGTTAAATCCAACCGAGCTAAAGTACTCACATGTGGAAAAGTTGGCACTGGCAGCCGTTCAAGCTGTCCAGCGTTTTCGTCACTACATTCTTCTCTGTAAAACTATAGTGATTTCGGATTGCAACCCTATGATCTATATTCTAACTAAACAATTGATAGGGGGCAAGTACTCCAAATGGATTGTTATCCTGCAGGAGTTCGATTTGGAGTTCGAAAAGTCCAAATCTAAGAAATCCTTAGTCTTTGCCGAGTTAATGTGTGATTTCCCGTGTGCTGATACGGAAACAGTGGCAGAGGAACCCATAGCCGACGAATCTTTGTTTCTTATCAGCACTTTAGATCCGTGGTACGGGGATATAATCATTTATCTCCAAACCCAATCCTTTCGGCCCGAAGCTTCTAAGACGGACCGTCGGAAAATTCGATTCCAGTCCCAACAATACAAAATAATTGGAGATACTCTTTATCGTCGTGGGGCGGACTTGGTTTTCCGACGTTGCTTAACTCACGAAGAGGCAGAAAGGGTTTTGAACGACTGTCACTCTGGGGCATGTGGCGGTCATATGTTTGGGTATGCCACAGCTCAGAAGGTGTTGCGCACTGGCTATTTCTGGCCGTCCATGTTTAAAGATTGTATCATTGCGGTCCGAAAATGCCACAACTGTCAAGTGTTTGATCGCAAGATGCGCGCACCACCAGCTCCTCTCCACCCTATAATTGCTGTTGGTCCTTTTGCTAAATGGGGTATCGACTTTATTACTTGTAACCCTCACTCGGCCGGGGGGCATGCGTATATCATCCTTGCGGTTGATTATTTTACTAAGTGGGCCGAGGCGATGCCTACATTCGAGGCAGACGGCAAGACTGCTGCAGTTTTCGTATTCAATCACATTATTGCTAGGTTTGGTGTCCCACAAGCGATAATCACTGACCATGGGCGCCATTTTCGAAACATTATGATGACAGAGCTTACAGGCCAGCTTGGTTTGCGCCACGATAGCTCAACACCTTATTATCCACAAGCCAATGGTCTGGTTGAGTCCATCAACAAAGTTTTAGTCATCATGATCCGGCGAATCATTAGCATTCATCGGTCGAATTGGCACAACATGTTATTTTCCGCGCTTTGGGCATATCAAACTTCGGTGAAAACATCAACAGGTTCACTCCTTTCCAACTAGTTTATGGTTTGGAAGCCGTGCTGCCCATTGAATGCGAAATCCCATCACTTCAAATGGCTGTCGAATTACTCCTAGCTACTTTCGAAGAGGATAAGCGTTTATTGTATTTAGCTCAATTAGATGAGACTCGACGTGATGCTGCACTGGCAATCGAGACTCATGCAAAACGAATGAAAGCTCAGTACGATCGAAATGTGACCCCTCGAAATTTTTCGGAAGGAGACCTAGTGCTATTATATGATCAAGCTAACGATAAGTTAGGTGCTGGAAAATTCGTTCCTATGTGGCATGGACCCTACATTGTTAAGCGAAAGTTAGCAAAAGGGGCCTATGAGCTGGTTGATTTTGATGGGGACTCTTTGGGTAAACCCAGAAATGAACTTTACCTAAAGAGGTACTATGCTTAAATGGGTGTGAAGATTTTTAGGGTAGTTAGGTTAATTTTCTCTTTCTAGCTGGTACATTTGCCTAGTTTAGACAAGTGTGCTTAGTTTAGACAAGTGTGCTTAGTTTAGAGAGTATGGTTTTTCGTCATTATTCTGGCTTATCTTGGTTTTACTCTTGATATTGCAGATGTCGACGCCTCGCCAAACGTACATTGGATTTGCTGATGGTGCTTGTCGTAGTACACGGAATATCTCTTCCGCAGCTTGGGTTATCTATTCGCCCTCTTACGAGTTAGTTTCTATGCATGGGATCAGCCTCGGTCAAACAACAAACAACATTGCAGAATACAGTGCAGTGATTGAATTATTATTTGAATCCATTACATTTGGGATTCGGAGTTTGATAGTGAGGTTAGATTCTGAACTCGTTGTATTACAGCTTAATAGAGTTTATGCCATTAGAAATCCAGTGTTATTAAGGTTATTTTTGAGAGTGCGTCTTTTGGAATGTGAATTTGATTACATTGAATATCAACATATTCCAAGGTCTTAATTACATTAGCAGATGCAATTGCTTCTCGAATGTTAGACAAACATTTGCGATAATCATACATGTAAATTTAAAACACATTAACATTTAATCACATATGTTTAACAAGATAAGCCGGTAATAATGATATATATATATAGATAGGAGTGTGTCAAAAAATATACATCGTCTTCGATCATAGGTTGAAAAACACCTTATGATCGGCAAAAATGATAAGTAAAAAAAACCAAAAATGTCATATGTGTCTACAAAAAGTGACTAGCCAATCACTGGTGGTGCTCTCTATACGAGACCACTGCCCGCGCTACCCTACACAGGAACCTCCTGATAGGTCCTGGGACTGCAACCACATAGCGCTGAAGTCGAATAGGAATGTCATCTATGGTCGTCTCTGGTATGTCCGCCGTGAGACGCTCAAGGTCCTGTTCCAGCTCGGCTAAGGCCTCTGCGGCCGCATCCTGTGGGGCCGGTGCTGGTGCAACTGGTACTCTCCTCTCGAATGGCCGGAGATTGGCCGAACGCTGTGGGCCTACATCTGCATTTTGAAAATTGTCACTGTCAGTTTTGAGACGATATAAAAACAAATAAAAAGTAAATAATCTCAAAAATTTGTGAAAAATGAAATACCTCTGTCGTCCCATTGTTCTCCCTGTGGAAGAACCATGTCCGGATCACCGCGAAAATCTACTCCGGCATAAGGAAAGTCCTGAATCGCGAAGACCTGGGTCTCCAACCAGTGAAAGTAACCAGCAGGAAATCGAACAACTCCCGCTCTCTCATCAGGATGTCGGGCCATCACCGTAACCCATCGTACCAACCTTGGCTCCCGAGGTGGCCCAACCGGAACAGTGAGATGCTGAGGGATAAGCATCGGAACTCTCTCTAGGGCAAAGCTCACAACTAAAGGCCCATACCCAAAGGTCTTTAGTTGCCCGTTCTTTACCCTAGTCAGTTGGCCCTTTATGTTGGCCAACACGGCATCGCACCAGTTGAAAATGGTGCCTCGGTAGCAATCTATCGCCATCCACATTTGGGACCCGGTGGCAATGTGCAAGGCGGCTGCGCCGCAGAGTCTGGTAACTGTAAAGGCAATTACCATAAGTTCAGGTAGGGATATATATTTGATTTCTATCCCTCTCTCCTGGTTCTGATTGTTGCACCACTCTAGCCGGAGGCTAGCAAGGGATTGGCCACCCGGCCTAGTCTCGGAGAGAGTCAGTTGCTCACCCCTATTAGGCAAGCCAGTGAGAAAATATATGTCAGAGGGCTCTATCTCGAGCTGATTCCCTCCCATGTAGAAGCATTGTTCCTGGATGTTCCACCTTTCAACTAGCCACTCTAGGAATGTCACTTGGGCCCTCATGCCAGCTATGGCCCAGTACTTGTAGAGACCGCATGCCTTCAAAGCATCAATGGAGGGTTGATGATTTATTGCGGCCAAATCAATGTCCTCATGTTCTCTTTCACGCCAATCAAGCATGGTGTGCACCCTGCACATCATAAAACATCTGTTAGAGTCCATAAATTTTTAAAAATTTTGGTCCATTTTGGAGAAATGAGGGTTTCAAAATGCGTTTTGCGCGGTACGCACCCTGGCTTTTAGGGACAGAGCGTATGTACGCATCTGCCCTTAAGGCCGGGTGCGTACGCCCGATATTTTCCCCATTGAGAAAATATCGGGGTACGCAGGTCAGCAGTGCATGACCTGCGTACCCCAAAGGGCGCATCTTGAAACCCCAAGGCCTCCAAAAAATCAAATAAAAACCTAAAAATGAATTCTAAACGGATGGAAATTAAGAGAAGGATGTTGTAGAATACCTGGTGAAACGACGTTCAATTCTGACGGTCGGATTCTCCGCAAAGTCCACGGGAAGTTTCTTGTCAAAAGCCCTTTTCTCTCCCTCAACAGTAAAATGGTAAAAATGACATGGTAAAAAGTCTTTTTATAGGTTTTTTGGGTAAATGAATGCTAGGTTTGTTTATTTTTCACCATAAAGAGATATTTTTCAATGTATTTTTGCCTATCTTAAACAGGTATGAGTAATGTGTTGTTTTTGTGCAGGACAAAGGGACTTTAGGGTAAACTATCATTTTTCACGAACCAAAAAAAAATAAAATCAGAGTCATCTTTTAAGCCCTTTTCTGACTCCTAAAACATGAAAATATTGCCGAGCATTTCTTTTACACTCGTTAAAACGGAATTAAAAGACGGTCCTCTTATAGCCCTTTTCTGACCGTAAAAACACGAAAAGGTTGCCGGTTTTTTGTCGTTTCAAACTCGATATTGGAAATAAAACGACGTGTCCTTGATCGCTTTTTACTTTTCAGGTCAACGGCACTAAACATGAAAGTACTCCTTGGTCACAAGATCAAGCGGTTCTCTCAGGTATTATTTTATACTTTTTCGGGCTTGGGAGACACAAATTTACGAAAAAGTTCACCTTGGAGTCTTCTTTAGTTTTTTTCAGACTCTCTAAAATTGAAAAACGCCGAGTTTCTCCTATACTGGACTCGTTAAAATTTCACAGTAAAGGACCTGTTCGATTACAAACAGGAACGGACCACTCCTTCTTAGGGTCCGAATCTAAACTAAGTTGGACTCATCCGAAGGATGAGCTTATAATCAAGCATATGTTATCCTCCTCAAGCTTGTAAAAAATAAAGAGGTACTTGCCAGAAATGGTGGGGGAAAAGAGAGAAGAATGAACCTATTTGTTATCCTTTGTTACAGAAGAACCTTATCACTGCTCTTGAACATGACACTTTTTATTCACCTGGGTTGGGAAATCCTTTGCCTTAAAGTTGGTCAAACTACTTTGAAAGACTTCAACCATTTCTGTGTATTAACTTTGGGTCAATCATTACCACACCATCTGTCGTGTCGTTATGTGTTCAATAGGTCTCTGCAAATAAACCATTCATATGCAAAATATGTGTCATCCATTTTGACCATCCCTGAGTCGGTCCTTACAGCAACATTTCTTCAACTTGAACAATGATTTCGTGTTGTGGGCTTGCCTGCAACAGGTCGCTTTCTATCGACATCAGCACATTATCTAGAAAGATGACTTAGAGATCGTCAGTACCTTGAGGTCTGCATGCATCAATGGCAGGTTTCTCGCCTTTGACGACAGTTTACATCATTGACTTTCGATCAAAGGACTCCGTGACGTGTTCGACCACAACCCATTCATTCACATTTCATGGATTGTACTGGGTACTTTGAGAACCATTGACATCACTAGTGGTCTCTCTCACACTTGTTAACGGTTTACATCATCGACTGGTAATCAAGTGGTTTCTACCATGTTCGACATCGACTCATTTATTCGCATGGATAGACTCGTACCATTTCGGGAAGTAGAAATGAAGACCCTGGATATAGTTTCCACCATCCAGGCTGCGAGGAGTTTTGTATTCATTATATAGTAGACCAATCATAAACAGATGGCTGCGTCCATACTGTGTCTACAAAAGTCTATAATTGTGATGTACTGCAAAATCATTCCTGTATCAGAGCAGTAGTTAGATTGTTAGTTAAAGTTTTCAATCTGAGTATGGGAATGCCTACCTCAGCGATGATATCATCTTATATATGTATTTTGTGTTGAATATTTGCAGGTTTTGACCAGGCTCTCCACAAGATAATCCTTGAAATGATAAAGTACTTCACCCTTCCTAGATGTTTTGAAACCCTAATCTATTTCAGGCTTCGCACTTTAGGGGGCAATCTGTTACACTAAAAAATGTCACCATGACTATTTGCAGTTTGTATGACTCCATCACCTGTCATACTATCCTCCTTGGCAAGTCTCATGCCTCTACTTTCCATGTCAAACTCAAAGAAAGAGAGAAAAGTCATTTAAAGTCAAGTTATCTCTGGTACGCAGTTTCTCTCAACCTTACCTGCGGGTACGCAATCCAAGTTCACAATACCTGCGTACTTGTACGCTCTGTCTGTAAAGCAATGGGTGCGTACTCCTGTAAAGGTCAATAAGCGCAAGTTTCACTCCAAAAAATTTACTTGTGGTTATTTCTAGAGCATTCTAGAAGCTTGTTTGACGTGTATGGAGCGCCTCCAGATGGTTCATGTATCCCTATAGAAGAGGAACTTATCCCATCAAGAGGGGAGCTAACCCACCCAAAAGAGGGGCTTATCCCATTGATGGTGGACCTGATTAACTTCCTCTACAACACTATAAATACATGCATTGGACCAGAGGGAGAGGAGGTTGAAAAGCTGAACATTCCTAAGGGTAGATGCTGCTGGAATTAGGACTTCCTTGTAGAAGCTTGTGAGGAGAGATTACCATCTTTACTTGTTTCCATTGGGAGGTGGGTGAGCTGATCAGAGTAAGGGAGAACTCTTGTGGACCCTGGGAGGAACTTGCACAACACCAAGGCTCAGGTTGTAATGGTTTCTTTTGTTACCTTTTAATACAAATTAGTCCATTCTTCTCAACAATTTGTTATTTATGAGTTGTTTCATATACTCCTTGGTCTATATGTTAAATATGTTTTATTTTATGTGATATTCAGGTGCTATTTAATCGTTTGATTGTTAGTGAATGCAGGTTTCGAAGGGAAGGAGGATCTCATCCGGATCAACGAAGCTGGACTACTACAACAGTGTTGGATTACAGGTAGGATCTAAACACTTGATTTCTCATATTGTAAAAGCATATTTAGGGAAGGATTGCTCTTATTTGTCTTGTTTGTCACTAGAAAGTCTTAGGCTTCTAAGAAGGTCGGTTGTGTCCGCACTAACGACTCTTTCCGCGTGACAAGGTGAAATAACTCTTCGCAGCTGTTCCTCAAAATGGGTAAACAATCATATGGTGGTGAACGATCGGCCAATGGAAAAGTGGAGGTGATGGTGCAAACACGACCAAGGCTTTAATGGCTGATAAGGTTACATTCACAGTGGTTATTTACCGGGAATTTGGTTCATTTTTTATTTTAAAATGAGCTTAAACGCTGGTGGAAACACTTGCTCATTGCTTATGTTTATTTTTTAACGAGCACGAAGTCCGCGTTAAAACTGCTCGGATCTTGCGTTTATTTTTTAACGAGCATGAACTGTGTGCTAAAACTACTCGATTAACCCAGTCATATGATAATAATGTCTCATTGAAGATGCTATTTTTTAGGGAGCTTAGATCTTACAAAGCTTTGCTCCGGATCCTTTCGTTATGCAAGTTCGGAAATGACTAATCCTACGAGTTTAAAGGGTTAGACCTACAGGTTTAAAGGGAGGACCTAAAAATTTAAAATATAAATAGCCGCCCCTTACTTGCACTCCAAAAGGTTTGCATGCCCCCAGGCATAAAATAGAGTTTCAAGGTTACCCCTCAATTTGCAGGAAAAACATTTGTTTAACCGGGAGAGGCCTACCTCTTTCAGGTTACCCAAAGATTGTTTCATTTGCACAACAAACAAGACACTTCTTCAGCGATGTCTACTGAAATAGACAACGGTGAGAGACTCCGTCTGTCAACTCACATAACTTTGAAAAAAGAATCTTATTCTAGAATAACCCTCTTCCAGCATGGGCGGGGTACAGACTAGTCATATTCTCCCGCGGAAACCTACCCTATACCCAAAGTCTTCCTGCCGAAGCAGACCAGGACGCATGCCCCCTGGGTTCCAGTCATATCCTCCCAAATCACTCGCGCTTGTCTGGAGGACGGACCATGGGTTGAGACATTTCTTGCATGAATAGACCATTTAGGGATGGTACATGACTACTTGCGATGCGTGATCTGGGAAATGAAAGCTGGTCCACGAGCTTGACCACTCTTCCTTCGTGTGGAAAACACATTACTCTAAAGAGTGAGGAGACGATGGCTCCCATGCAATATATATAGTCTCGTCCAAGGAGTAGGTTATAATCCAAGGGTCCTTGAACGACCATCACGTTCATTTGAACGGTCTTCCCTTTCAATGTGATAGGCACATTGGGGAGGATCCCTAAAGGTCGACTAGTTCCTTTATCAAAGCCTGATAGATTTCTCATTTCAGGAAAAAGCGTTGGCGAACCAAGCGCTTCCCAAGCAATAGAGGAAAGGATACTCATAGATGCCCCCTCATCAATGATGGTGCCAGCCATTACCATTCTGTATATTTGAACGATAATTCTGAATGGTATGCTTGCTGGCAAACGGGGTCTGCCTAGTTGGTTCCAGTCGAAGGACACAACTAGGTTGCTTGGTGGTGGGACCGAATAGACGGCCGGATATCGCTCTGACGAACTTCCTTCCTGCGATAAAGGAATGGGTGCATTGCCCCCGTGTTCGTCGGAGTCAGTGTTGATGAAGAGAATTTGGACGGTGTCGTCTTTATTCTCCTCTGTGATGGTATCATTCGAAGATAGAGCCTCTGAAGGAAAAACCAGGTCAACTGCCGCCTCAACCTTTTGACTTTTGTCAGGTATGGATTCAGACGGTTCATCTTCAATGATAGGTGCTTCGGCTGACCACCTGAGCGGGCTAGCCGGGTTCTCAACTAGTGAAGGACTTGGCAGGAGTTTTTGATATCCAGGAGGAAGTTGCGCTCGTAAAATCGGGCGATCTTCCAAAACTCTTTTAGCCTCGTCTAAGAAGGGACAACGGTGGATGGCATGGTCGCCTTCACACAGTTTGCAGGGAAATCTAGCTTTCCCTCTCTGTCCTGTGGCTTCACTTTCACTAGTTGACGGTGTGATGTCAACATGGCTATCAGAGGTTAACGCCACCGAATTGTGCAAACGGGGAGACCAGTCCCTTAGTATCCGAGGGATGCAGGGACAATCTCTGTGGAAGTGGTCTCCCTTACATATGACACATGGCGATTTAGGCCTGGTCAGTGCTGTGTGTGGATTTTTGTGAGACGACACTTGTTTGCCCCCAGTCGCTTTTGGCTCCTTCTTCTTCTTCTCTTTCTTCTTCTTTTCCTTTTTCTCCTTAGGAACTTGGTTTTTTGTTTTACCAGTTCTGTCAAGCGAAGATGAAGGAGGAGAGGAAGAATTAGATGAAGTAGAAGGCTGGTGGGCAGCTCTGGTCTGGTCTAACTGTTGACTCGACTGTTCAGGAATAGTGGTGTTCTGAACGACATTGGTTGAAAAGAGCCAGACCGACAGGCCAATTGTCAGTCCTGGAAGCGACAATGTGGCCATATGGGGCGCACCAACATCTCCCCAAGAGGAGAAGGGACTAGGATTTCCACCAAGGGGAATTCCTTGGTTGGTGGGCTCCATCTTTTCAACCTAAAGATCAACGCAGGAATAAAGGGTGATTGTTCCATTTAAAATAAATTGTTAACGACGCTTTAGACACAACTTGCTTTTTCACTTTTAAAGAGTCGAGAAAAAGCTAAAGATGACTCTAGTCTCCTTCGATGTTTTAACGAGCCCGAAGTGACAAATGCTCGGATGGACTTTTTCTGTTATAGAGTCTGAAAAAGGCCAAAAGAAACTGCTCTGGAGTTCTAGGCAGAGGGTGTGCCAAACTTTTCGCAAAACCGCAGAATACTTTTAAGGTAGGGGTGGTCGATCTTCCTGAATGCTGTGTTCAGTGCATTGCGATCAGTAGGGCGGCCAACACGGCTTCCTATGGATAAAGGTTATATTCCTATAGGGGTCTCCCAATATATACGCGACGGTACGTGGGAGCACAATCCGTACTGGCGCTATCGTCCCTCAGGAGGAATCACCCACCATCAACGAGATCGACAGTCACCAGGCTTTATGACACCGGAACACGTCTCTAGCCTAGACCTCTATGTTGTGCGTTATGTTGCGAAGCGTTGTTAAGTTCATTCAGTTTATTTTAGGTTGATCTTTTTAGAAGTTTGTCTTTCTGGATCACCACGAGATGTATGATACAATTCCTAAATGCAGTCTAAAGATGATAAGCAAGCTTTATATCTTTTCAACTTTGAAAATCCTAGCTACTAAGGGAAAAGAAAGACACCATCTTTTCTCAAAGAGCAATCAGCACACTCTAATGCACTTTTCCTAAATCAAACATGCAAACTATCAAGATGCAAATGCACAATGCATGTGTTTGTTTTCCGCTTTCTTAGTATTGATGCCTACAAAGAAAGCTTTTTGTACAACTTTGAATTTGCTTTTAAATGACAAATACAAACAAGTTTACTTTTTCGAAATCAGAAAGGGTAGAAGAGAATACAACACTTTACGACTTTCGAAATGAACACTTGTTTCGACACTTAAAAGAGACAAACTCAAACCACAAGCAAAAGTAAATGTATAATCAACTGTAAACAACCAATGAACTCTCTCCTAAGATCGCAATCAACAGATCTGAATCAAGGGCTACAGGATGATTATTTCACTCATGCAAAGGAAAACTGTAAATGACGCCACAAACACATAAAAACACTCACAGTCTTTTTGTACAAAAGGAGGTGGAATTTAAGCAGAGAAAAGGAGTTATCAGACTGGTACCTATGCTGGTTACAGGCTGCAAAAATCAGAGATCAAAACAAGGCAAAACAGAGCAGAGAACCCCAGCTGCACAAGGCCTAACTGGATCAGCGCAACCTCAACACAGGGGTTTTGACATTCAGCGCAGGTGGCCTTCACGGGACCTGCGTTGAAATGCAGAATCCCTTCACAGGGGTCGCGCTGAAAGAGAAAGAGAGAGTTTCTCACTGGGTTCTGGGTCACAGGTTGCTCATTAATCTACTGTTTCAGGACAAATAAAAGCAACAAGAAAGGTGCAATCAAAGGGATGCTTTGAGGGGGTACTAAGATCTATCACAAAGGATCATCAAATCATTTGTGAGTCCATTTTTCAGATCATAGACAAATCCAGTGATTGGATCAAAGCAGCAACTGTCTACTTTGCATCTGAGAAGAGCAGATACAGTTCGATTGTTGCTGTTGAGTCTATGAAACAAACAATGATAGAGACACAAATAAAATGACTAAATATATCTCCCCAGTGGAGTCGCCAATTTGTTGTGGGGAAAAATGCCTATGCAGGACGATCCTATCCACCTAAGGTGTGACAGTGCCTTAACAACAAATAGAGACAACTATTCTAGTATTCTTCCTTTATGAATTAAGAATAAAGAGAGATAGATGGACTAACCGGTGTCTTCCGTTTGTCCCTCGATCCGGTCTCTCTTCTCTTTGAGAGTTCTCAGCTACTTGCTTTCTCGCTCGCCCAGCTACAACAGGTCTCTGCAAGATCATAAGAAGAGAACACTACACAAGACATAGATTCATATTCATAACTAGTTCAGGATTAGAAATAAACTAAACATACTAATGCAATCATACATCAAAGACACATCAGTATATAGGAGAAACCAAGATAGCTTCATTGATGAATAACAAGGTTCAGGAAGAGATACAACCCAGAGGGCTCCAATCCAGCATCTCCTTCCCAGCAGAATGGAATTCCTATCTTCACCTCCCTTCAAAGCATTAAGCACCCAATGATTCCAGTCTCAAACCAACAACAATTCTTTGCAATAACAAAATTCCAGCCTCTAGATCTCATGGAGGAGAGATCCATATATAGATGTTTGGAGAGAGGGTGAGTCAGCTTGAGATCTGACTAGTGTCCTCTCCCTCTGTCAGTTCTTGATTCCACTTGGAGGTTCTTGCTTCCACTTGGAGATTTGGAACCTCTTACTCATCATAGTCGAATTCACTGAGGCAAGTGTCATTGAGGAAGATTTTGGAAGCTTCCTGGGTTTTGACACCTTGTGGAATGAACTTGCCACATGTCAACTCTCGCTCAGCGCACCCTCGTAGTGCTTCTACCTACGTTGTAGTGCAGGTAGCCAGTGTTGACTTTGACATTCAGCGCAGACAGCTAGTGGAGCTCCTGAATTGATCCTGAATTGACTTGTTTTTGAGCAGTTTTTTGGTGGAGAACTTTTGTGAATTTCTGTGGTTTGTTAGCCTTGTTCCTCTAGGGGTAGGAACAACATGTTTAGGGACTTTGGATCCCTTAGATTATGGACATTTCATGCTCATGACTGTAAGGCACAAAAATGTCTATAACACCAAAGTCAGAGAATATAGTCCATAGATAAGGGGGAGAGTCTTTTGGAATGTATTTTTTCTTTGATGAAGGTCTGGTATAACCGAGCAAGTTGAATTGAGTTGAGTGTATGGTATCTATTCAACAAATCTCCAATAGAGAGATGAGTCAGGTCTTGACTTGGTTGTAATTGCAACATTTCATTTATTGACTCAGCAGTGATAGTGAATAATACATACTAGTCCGGGGCTCTTACTGCTCTTTGGTTGGTATCATAGTTCATGTGGCAGTAATGTACAATCTCTGGGAAGATGTGGACCCTTGGGAATTGGTATTTGCGTAGTCTGGATTCCCAAAGCCCTATGTGGTCTGCATGGTTTAGGAATTGGTCTCTGTACTTGCAATAGAGTTTCAAAGGGGATTCAGAGACAGAGGTATCTTTAATCTGGAAGTCTTTTTCAGCCAGTGGGAGGTGATCTAAATCCATATGAGGGGTAGTAATAGGCATGATATTCAGTGCAATTAGGGTAGACATCCTTGGTTCTTGTGGATTCAAGGGTGGGGACGAAGTGTTTTTAATGAATTTTGGATGAACTGGCCTACTTCAGGTTTTTGGAGTAACCAAGCAATTCTTCTTACTAAATTACTTAGGAATTGAAGTAATTTAGTTCAGGTTTGGTAAGAAAACGGGGTTTCTTGGTGAATTGGGATAAATACCTGGTTTTAGCTTTCAGGTGGAGTAATGGAGACATTGCACTATCTACTGGAAGTGCACGAGACTTGCAAGGTGTTCTGGAGTTCAGCCGATTCAGTGAGTTGGCGGTTGGTAGTAGGTTGATGGTTGCACGTACTCTGTGTTTGCATGGAGATCATAATGTTCTTTTTACACAATAAAACGAAAAACCATAAGTTTTTTGGTTTTACTCATAAATTCAATGACTTTGGCGGGTATATTGGGAAAACGACAGTTGGCACCAATTGGGGGATGTGACGTTTTGGCGTGTAGCGGAGGTGGTAAGCAGAATCCATCGCACGACTTTTGGGAAAAAGTGGTTTTGGGCGAAGGCCGCCCGATGTCATTCATCGGGCGACACGTAGCGGCAGAGTGAACAATGAAACCGCTCACATCGGGCGGGTAAAGGTTGGCCTTCGGGGGCCACCTGATATGAGTGTCAGTTATTGGATCTGAAGGAGTCAGAAAGCACGGTGATCGGAGGTTTAATGGAGGGGCCCGACGGGGTTTTAATGAGCAGAAATGTTAATTAACTGCAGATTAGGGAGGCTTAATGACGTCGGGGGGTGATTTGATTGGCGGGGATAGATTTAATTAATCACTGATTGACTAATTACTCTTTTTATTTGGTGGAGGGTTATGGTTCTTAATTAGTCGCTGATTGACTAATTAATCCATTTAATTAATTTATTAATAAGGCTTATGTTTCAAACCTCAGGGCGGGATATTTATGATATGGGATTTAATAAAATATACGAGGAAGGGTTTATTTTCAGGAGTTAATAACTATAATTAAGATTAAAGGTTAATATGAAATGAAAGTGGAAAAGTGATTTTTGCGCTAAGTATAATGTGTTTGACATTTATTTACATATTTGCATTTGCACATTATAACTTAGGCTAAATTCTTTTTGTGGGTTTCTGTGGAACAAGGGGTTTTGTATAGGGGTAATAACTTTCCCTAGTTAAATGGTGATTTCACCTTAAGGAAAGGGACTTTCAGATGAAATGAATGAATTATGGAGGGGGTGAATATTGGTAAGGGGGCTTTTAGTACTTAGAACCTATAAGTCATCAGGCCGAGGGTCCAATCCTCCAGAAGTCAGAGAAATTCTTTGAGCCTCTTTAACTTAAGGTTTTAGGTACTTTTGCCTTTGCTTGTGGGAAATTAGTAAAATTAAGGGTGAAATGAATGGGGAAATTAACCATTTGACTTTGTGTAGATGCTCAATTATCATCAATGCTTTAGTAACTTGATGATGAAAGTAAATGATATGATCTTAACTAATCATTCATCATAATTCTGCAACCATTCAACTACTTACCCATCTACTCATCCTACCATTTTTTCTACTCTTTATTAGGGTGCACTTAAGCTGGCAAACCCTTATCAAAACTTTTTCTTTTTTTTTTTTAATAGAGATCTATCTAAGTCTATCCTTATTACATCAAATGGCTCAGATTAAACAGTTGAGCTCCTTTTATTCACTCTATCTATCTACTTATCAGCCAAGATTAAACAATCTGGTCAGATTTTATTCTCTATCTATCAACTTGAAATTTAAAAACATAAAGTAGCCAAGTTTAAACATTTTGACTATCCATGGATTGTGGCAAAGGTAACAAGTTGCACACAATCATTATTATGCATAAAAAGTAAATGATAGTGGCATTTGGACTTTCACACTTTCATGGTCTTTTATGTTTTCCTTGGGGTTAATTTTTTTTTGTCTTTTTTGACCTTTTTCATTCCTTTTGTCCTTTGATTTTTTCTTTCAGGACATACCCTCTTTACATTTTTTAATTTTTAATTTTTATTTTTTGAATATGGAAAACATTTGAGAAACCAAAGGTATGTACATATTACAGGTTTAATCTCAGCCATTTATAAATTATGAAATCTATTGGTATAGGAACCTAACAGGCTCCGCGAAGCACTCGACCATTAACCCTAATGCTAGGGCAGCCCAAAACTACTCGATTGTAGAAGATCTAGCTCAGAGTCCTTGCATTATGTCAGCATTAGAGGTACTCCAGTCGTGCCCCGCTCAGAGAAGTGCTTTACTCTTGGCAATCAGAGCAGTAGATCCTAAAATTCTCTTGTGCTCACTTTTGATATGTCAAATGTAAAGAAGAGACTTCCCCACCATGTGGCTTTCCAGATAAAGTCTACATACCGAAAGACCAACATCTTTTGAATCGTTATAGATGAGGAAGCTTCCACGTGTGTGATGTCCATGTCATGTTGGAAGGCCATTGGATCATCTCAAGTTGTTCCTTCACTGACTCTATTGACGACATTTGATGGACATTCTCATAGGCCGCACAAGATTATTCTAGCCTTTCCCATAAGTGTTGGGGGGAAGGTGGTGAATATTGAGGTAGAAATCGTAGATGCAAACCTGGATTACAACCTCCTCTTAGGAAGGAATTGGATTTATGAGATGGATGCCATAGTTTCATCATTATTTTTCATCCTGTGTTTTCCTCATGAGGGAAGGATTGTAAAATTTGATCAGATGGATTATTATCTGGGTTATTCTCACGCATCTTATGACTCTACTATTCCATTAGTGGACAATCCTAGGCAACCTATTGAGAATTTAGGAGTTGGGATGTACTCTTCTTTAATGGGTATTTTTGATCTCCCTTCTCCTTCAGCTAGAATCAATGCTATTTCATCCTCTAGGGGACCTTCTCGAAGAGAGTTCTTTCGAACTCATTATTTTTCGGACCCTTGGCCCTTACCTTCATCTACTACCACATTAGATGGAGGACATGTAGTGGAATGACATTCCCC